>JAJLRJ010000010.1:31226675-31397444 GCA_024195265.1 Dendrophyllia cribrosa
TTCTTTTTTTTCTGTTTTTCTTTATTTCTATTCTTTTTCTAACAATGTAGACAGTACTAATTTTTAAGATCACTTCATGTTAGTATAGTATTTTTTGTATATGGTTCAAACTTTAGTTCCTTTGTAATGTAATGTAATGTAATGCAAATAAAAAAAAATTAAAAAAATAAATAAATAAAATAAAAAAAGTTGGCGAATCGATATAACATGGAAATTAAGATAGCAAAATTTCGCTTTTGCGGAGGGACAGTATCCCTTTAACGATAAAAATATCGATATCGTTAAAGATAAAATATCGATAACTTTAAAGATAAAAATATCGATATCTTTAAAGATAAAAATATCGATATTTTTAAAGATAAAAATATCGATATCTTCACGTTGTTTGCCCTTTCATCTGTCAAACGACCAAAAAGGGCGTGGTCTATAACCGAAACATCTTTATAAAGATAGCATACTTTTCGGGACTGTTTAACTCACTTTTACAGGAAGGTCCTGTCTTGCAACCCAAACCATGAATACAATGATCCCTTGTTCTCTCATGCTGTGCTTTCCATCCACCCTCTGTTGAAGCAAAGAAAATCGAAATATTGAGATCCTAAGAGTTCTTCAATCAACTGGCATAGATTTTGCTTTTTCACCCCAGAGTCAAACCTACGTCGCATTATCAGGAATTGAAAGCGGTTTTCAATTGAGTGTCGAAAGTAACTTAGCGATCGCTTTGGTTTTGCATTGCTACGCTTTGTGATTGGCTAAAAAATCTCGCGCCACTTTCTCAACCAATCAGAAGTAAAACCAAAACCAACCGTGTTTTGCTCCTACGCGTTTTCCCGCGCTTGGCGCCGGCTACGTGTATTTGCTCCGAGCTCTGATTGGTTCATTGGATTGTCTGCGACTGTTGTGATTGGCCAGAATGATTACTTTGGTTTTGGTCTTATGACACTCCATTGAAAACTGCTCTTTAACACGGAATTTGAAACCGTTTGTCATTTTGGACTGGACTAACTACATTAGGAGCCTGAAACACAGCTTTTCCCCCTTCGCACGCCTCACCTGCGTCTTCGAGGGAAATTTTGTTATATTTGTTTAGCAGGTCAGTTTTTTCTTCTTCAAAAGGTGACCGACCAGTGTTTGGTCTGCAAGAAAACAACAACAAAAAATTAATAAAATTGTATAGGCACAAACACAAACCCAAGAACAGAGTGCGAGTTACAAAACACAAAATGCATTTGAAGTACGAGGTTTTTTCTTTAAGCATAAAGATGACATTGCAGGTTCTGCCGTGTTTGGAATACTAGAGTTTTTCTTAATGATGGCATTCTTTGCTTGCGCTTGCTCCACTGGTCTTAGTGCAAGCCTCCTCTACGGTGGCCCACAACTGTCACGGCAAGAGCAAAAGACTCACGGCAAGAGCAAAAAGCTCACGGCAAGAGCAGAAAGCTCACGGCAACAGCAAAAAGCTCACGGCAAAAGCAAAAAGCTCACGGCAAGAGCAAAAAGCTAAAGCTCACGGCAAGAGCAAAAAGCTCACGGCAAGAGTGAAATCTTAAGGAGACTGGGAACTATGTCGAGATAGCGGAAGGCATTCTGGGAACGAGAAACTCTTGGCGATTTCGACGAATGCGGTAGAATAGTCTATTAAAAAGATGTTTTGTTCAAATTGCGGGAAAGATCTAGCGCAATTTGCAAACTTTTGTGTACAGTGTGGACAAGGTAAGAAAGTTTCATGCTTTTTTATTTATTTCTGGTTGAAATATGGACTTTCAAGTCCTTTTGTCCTCATGACAAATCGAGATGTATCTGTGACATTTTGGCTCCTGTAAGAAGCCAACTAATACCATTAAGCTTAATCATTTGCTCTGACGGTCACTTGAAACTGTGGCTTTTACTTCGCATACAATGTTGATGAAGTATTGTTTCTTATGTTTACGTCATCTGTGTGTGGTACACAAAGTAAAAGCCGACCATGTGACTTCAAATATTTCTCAATGTTTCATTCCCATGGAAAATTACCACTACTTGAATATCTGTTTGTTTGTTTGTTTGTTTTTTTCGATATAATTCCTTTAATTTTCCCATTGCCGATTTACAGAGAATGTAAGGGGAAAACACAGTTGAGAATAAAATTCAAAGGAACGGCCAGTCTCAAAATTTGCTTCTTTGCAGTCATAGATTTGTAGATTTTCTATGGAGAAATAACTTTATTAACATGTGTTTTAATCTAATTAACAATGATAGTAAACTCATCAGCAGCAGCACCTGGCCTGTCGTATGCTTCAGGTAAAGATTTGCCTCTAAATGAGAACTACAGTATCAGATAAATATAAGTTGACAGTATCAACTTGACACTATCGAAAGAGAGTTGAGTATCACAAATAGTCTCGAATTGAGTCTTGAAAAGAGACTGTCAACTTAAATTTGCCCAGTAATGTACATTGTGACATAGAATAAGAGAAGGAAGGTTTTGTGTTTACAAATATATAAAAGACTAAAAAGTTAAGGTTTTTATTCTGCAGTCCAACCGCTCTTGTTGAAGGTGGTTAGTACAGTAGGTTGTTTTGATTTGTTAGTGTGGGGAAGTTTATTTTATTGGCTTTGGTTAGCTGGTGAATAGGCTACCAATGACAAGCTTTAATCATGTTTAATGTAACTAGTATCTTTCGTTTAGTTAGATTGACCACAATTGGAGGAGACTTGAATTGATTAACAGTGAAATGTACAGTGGCCCGCAACTGTCACAGCAAAATCATTTTGATGAGGGCAAAATTATTTTGGCCGCGGTGTCTTCAATTTCATCTTTCTGCTCCGGCATATTTTTTTTACCTAGCCTATTTCCACTGCAGAACACTGGAAAAATTAATTAAACAATTTCCCACACTGGATTCGTTGCAATTCATCATTGGATTTGGAAATATCCATAAATGTGGAAAAATGGAATTTCTGTTTGGAAAACTGGTATAATTTTTCCAGTAGAATAGCTGCTTAGTAATATTGGTAATATTTTACATTTTGGTTTAGCGCTGCTATCATCAAGCAACCATCAACATGCGGACAGCTCAGATTCTGACCCTGAAGAATGGGAAGGGGACTTTGACAAGGAGGAAGTTCTAAAGTACTACTTTAATCGTGGGTTTAGTTATCAAGAGATCCTTCTCTTTCTCTCTGAACGCCATCAGCATCCGTTGAGTTACAGTACTCTTATTCAACTACTGAAAAAGTATGGTTTGTCAAGGTGTGGTGTTTCAGACAAAGAAGGATTTAATCATACCTTCTGCAAGGTACAGAGGCGCATGTCTGAACTAATAAGAGGCCCGTGTTTATTGGCGGGGTATCGAGCTATTTGGCACATGCTCGAAATGGAAGGTCTAAGGGTCCCCAGGATAATTGTGCAAGACTTGTCAAGAGAGATGGATCCAGCAGGTACAGAACTTAGAAAAAAGCATCGCTTGAAGGGAAGAAGATATCACAACCCTGGGCCAAATTATGCATGGCACATGGATGGTTATGATAAGTTAAAACACTGGGATTTAGCAGAAAGATACTATGGCTCAGGGTTGCACGATCTAATAACTCTCCTCATAAAATAGCCGCATATTATGTGAAGACCGTTTCCGAGCAGGGAGGGTGTCCTGTGGAACTTATTACTGATTTGGGCACTGAAATGGGCTAGCAGCCTCCATACAGACCTTTTTTCGTGGCAGTCCAAATGCCCATCGATATGTTGCCTCACCAAGGAATCAAAGGATAGAAGGGTGGTGGTCGTTTTATCCAAAAAGCCACTGCACATGGTGGAGGAATTTTTTCAATGATTTAGAATTTCAAGGAACTTTAGATACTTCGTCTGAGATAGGCATGGAATGCCTATGGTATTGTTTTAGCAAGGTTCTACAAGCAGAGTTTGATGCTGTAAAAGAGCAATGGAATACCCACCGAATTCGTGGGTCTGGAAATAACACAGTACCCGGACGTCCTGATTCTCTCTACCTCTTGCCTGAGCTCCATGGAGTGTCAGACAAACACATCCCAGTTGCAAATTCAGAAGTACACTATGTCTCCCAACAGCAACGCAGGCTACTAGTTACATTAAACATGATTAAAGCTTGTCATTGGTAGCCTATTCACCAGCTAACCAAAGCCAATAAAATAAACTTCCCCACACTAACAAATCAAAACAACCTACTGTACTAACCACCTTCAACAAGAGCGGTTGGACTGCAGAATAAAAACCTTAACTTTTTAGTCTTTTATATATTTGTAAACACAAAACCTTCCTTCTCTTATTCTATGTCACAATGTACATTACTGGGCAAATTTAAGTTGACAGTCTCTTTTCAAGACTCAATTCGAGACTATTTGTGATACTCAACTCTCTTTCGATAGTGTCAAGTTGATACTGTCAACTTATATTTATCTGATACTGTAGTTCTCATTTAGAGGCAAATCTTTACCTGAAGCATACGACAGGCCAGGTGCTGCTGCTGATGAGTTTACTATCATTGTTAATTAGATTAAAACACATGTTAATAAAGTTATTTCTCCATAGAAAATCTACAAATCTATGACTGCAAAGAAGCAAATTTTGAGACTGGCCGTTCCTTTGAATTTTATTCTCAACTGTGTTTTCCCCTTACATTCTCTGTAAATCGGCAATGGGAAAATTAAAGGAATTATATCGAAAAAAACAAACAAACAAACAAACAGATATTCAAGTAGTGGTAATTTTCCATGGGAATGAAACATTGAGAAATATTTGAAGTCACATGGTCGGCTTTTACTTTGTGTACCACACACAGATGACGTAAACATAAGAAACAATACTTCATCAACATTGTATGCGAAGTAAAAGCCACAGTTTCAAGTGACCGTCAGAGCAAATGATTAAGCTTAATGGTATTAGTTGGCTTCTTACAAGAGCCAAAATGTCACAGATACATCTCGATTTGTCATGAGGACAAAAGGACTTGAAAGTCCATATTTCAACCAGAAATAAATAAAAAAGCATGAAACTTTCTTACCTTGTCCACACTGTACACAAAAGTTTGCAAATTGCGCTAGATCTTTCCCGCAATTTGAACAAAACATCTTTTTAATAGACTATTCTACCGCATTCGTCGAAATCGCCAAGAGTTTCTCGTTCCCAGAATGCCTTCCGCTATCTCGACATAGTTCCCAGTCTCCTTAAGATTTCACTCTTGCCGTGAGCTGCTCTTGCCGTGAGTCTTTTGCTCTTGCCGTGACCGTTGTGGGCCACCGTACTCCTCCCCCCCCCCTCCCCCCCCCCGGGCGGGGGGGTACTCCCTTAATTTAGGATAGATGACGTGTGTGCTGCGGAGGTTCTTTAACCCCGACCCCAAGGGTACAAAATCGAAAATTGACACCCTATTTAAGAGAAAAACTATAACTCAGAATTGTGTGAACAGGTCGTTTTTATTTCTTTTCTGTACATGGAAAGTTTAGCATCAGGCACAGAATACTGGACTGAGCCTAGTTTCATTGATACGCCATCATAACCATGTCTTTATCGTTTAGCTGGGTGTTTAGGTACTGTAATTTAGTTAATACAATTTAAATGAACCCTAAATAAGAATCACAGTACCAAAAAGGATACCCTATTGAAGGACTGAGCACCTAAAAAACCATACCCTATCCCGCGGTACATACCTATATAGCTTAGACATGAAAGGTATTTTTCACAATACCAAAAACTATACCCTATTTAAGGACTGAGCACTTCAAAAACCATACCCTATCCTGCGGCACATACCTATAAAACTTGCATATGGGAGTACCCCCCCCCCCCCCCCCCCGCCCTTCCGGGTGCAAGCGCAAGAGAGTGAGAAAATGCGTCAACTCTTGCGTTTGTATCACCTATGTTCGCACGCATGTAGCCTTGCGTTAAGATTTTTCCTTTCTTGTCACCTTGTAATGTTGAAAAGATGAGTCGAAGACTTCTTCTGTATCGCCAAAAGATAAAGTCGTCTTCCTTTCTGTTCCCTTTTTGAACAGTAAAACCCGTCTAACTTGTTTGTCCCATTTTCCTGAAACTGCTTCACTGCTGAATCCCAGTCTATTCCGCGGTCAACGTCCACAGTCACGTGTCTAAACGAAAAAAAATGAAAATGATTGACAACTGTCCATCAAATCATTGTCTTAAAATGTTGACAACTTACTTTGTTTCCATGAGACCCCTTTGAAAGTCGGTGAAAACAGGTTGAGCACCGCCGACCATAGTGATCGAAGACCCAGAAACGTCTGTCACGCCTTCACTGTACCTGATTATTAGAAAGATCAACGAAGCTCAGAGTGCCTTTTTGCATCAGTTGAGTTAACGTTTTTGTAACATTCAAACATTTAACTAGTCAAAGAGAGGGTTAAGAATGACCGCGACTCACCTTCCCTCACGCTTCGCAGTTTCAATCGCGGCATTTAAACTCTCACAAAAGTAGGAGAATAACTACAAATCAGTAAAGAACAAAAATAAGTTTTATTTCTTACAGTGAAGGATAAGTTTATAAAGAAGCTGTTGTTGTCGTGCATGGGACAGGGGGGGCCGGGACAGGGGGGCCGAGACAGGGGGGCCGAGACAGGGGGGCCGGGACAGGGGGGCCGGGACAGGGGACAGATGGGAACCCGGAGAAAAGCGGCCGGTAATTGATATCGATAGAGAAGGGGGAAAGTGGCGTTTGTGACATAACAGAAAGCGATAGAAACAAAACATCATTTAAGAATATTGTGAAATATTTTGTAATAGCCAAAAATGGCAGCAAACTGGAGTACCGAGAGTAAAAGACATGGAAAGTGTTATGAATGAAAAGGTTGTTGGTTCCTGTAGATACAGGGAGTATTTCAGTGCTTACCAAATTTTGTCTCTCCACACTAAGTCCTAAAATGCGGTTCAAAAACCTTCCAACATCACTGGCTTCTTTGTCCTTCACCACGAAACTAGCGTCTGCTACACCCATGGACAGAAGGCATTCCTATGACAAAAAATCCAAGGAAGTTTTATCAACATACCATACTAACATTTAGCCTTGTTCAAAAGATATACAGAAGAAATCAATATCCTCAAAAAAAAACAACTCACCCTAGCGATGGTGTTAAACTCTGTAAATTCATATTTGTCAGGAATCTGAGCAGCCGACAGAACCTTGGACAAAGGGACTCCGGGACAAATGGATTGCTGAAAACAGACGACAAAACGTAGAGTGATAAACCACGTGTTCTATCTGACGCCTTATGTGGAGACGCAGTGTAGTAGTGGTTAGCACGTTAGAGTTCAGATCAAAAGGTCGGTTGTTCGAGGCCTGGTCTCAGCCGTCGTTTTGTTTCCTTAGACAAGAAACTTTACCCCACATTGGTAGTCTTTACACTAGATCTCAAGTAAACTTAACGAACGCTCAAGTAAAGTACGATTTTCTTACTTAGCTCTTACTTAACTCTTCATACACGGGTAAATGCAAATACTTAAGTTGACTTAGGCTAATAAAGATTGACAGTTTATAATGTGTTGGTTCACATTTTATCCGCAAATATATACATCAATTCTTAGTACACGTACGTTACTGCCGTCGCAAGAAACTTTTGATGTCGCTGGTTCTCTAATTTGAGTCGTCTGTCTAATAATGGATAGAAGAAATCATTTAGCGGTCGTTTCGTTTATCTTTTTCTTGGAAATTTACTGGCAACAAGGCCATTTTTCTTTGGGAATTTTAAGAGAACAATTACATTCAGCATTCGCTGCAGAACTAAATATGCTGCTGTTGTTGACATGTTTTTGCTTGTGCAGACGAGCTCGTGCCGGAAGGAATCAAGGACGCATCAGACGAAGAATTTGGGCCTGGCCAAGACCTCAGAACTGGTTCGATTTGTTGCTTGTTTCCTGTCGCCAGTCGAGCGAAGACGCTGCTTGGAAGTAAACAAATTTACAACGCCGCATCTTCAAAGGAGACAGCCCGTAGACGTAAAACTTTGGACGAATAAATAACATAACCAATAATTTAGGTCATGTTAAAAGAAATACAAGCTGTAAATTGTAAAATTTAAATTTTGATGAAGACGTCTCGCTCGAAAACACTCGACGATTTTAAAGAAACATCTCTAACTTTATACTCGACGATAAAGATACAAATAATTAACTTAACCGTTGTCATATGCATGAGGATCAAATTCGACGGCAGGGGTAATTTGCCGAACGCCGAGCGCCGAACGCCGAACGCCAAATGTCTGTCAGCGGTTAATCTTGTGAAACATGTGCTTCGCCGTGGCGGAGCGAATTGTCATTTCGAGCAGGCGTTAAGTGTTGTACTACCAATAAAACAACATTTAACCTGTAATTCTAGTAACCTCACATATATTATCGAATGTAAAAAAAAGTGTAAAAAACAGTATATAGGGGAAACCAAACGCACGATTCGTGAACGCTTCAAGAACACAGAACACAGACAAGGGACAAACAACCCACATCACGCCAACTCCACAGCAGCGGTCCCTACACATTTCAAATTACCAGGCCACTCTTCCGCGGACATGAGACTCATCCCGCCTGAACTGCAGCCTACCATCAATGCTTCCCGTCGAAAAGCACGCGAGGCCTTTTTAATTCATAGAGGGAACACTTTATCACCAGAAGGCATTGGGAACGAACGCTGAACTCAGTTTTGTATCATACACTTTATATTATTTTTATCTTATGTTTACAAGTGCGCTGTCTACATGTCATGTATTAGCCATGTATTTTTCACATTTTAGGAGCCGTTACAATGTTTTCTTTCAGTATAGCCCTGGCCCTGAGGAATACTAGTTCTATTAGTCGAAATATTGGCCATTTAACAAATCTGCCCTTTGCCGTAGTGCCAGCCTTACATTCAGCTTTATATTTCAGTGAATTAACACTCGCTGATGTATGCGATGTATTCACCTTCACCTCCCGATTCATCGCTAAAACGAAGACAGAATGGCAAATGTTATTAACTAGATAGAGCAGACTCCACAAAAGACGAATGTAATGCTAAGTGTCCTAAAACAATTGGGTAGTAAAAATATAAAGCTGAATGCAAGGTTGGCACTACGGCAACGGGCAGATTTATTATTAAGATGGCCAATATTTCGACTAATAGAACTAGTCTTCCTCAGGGCCAGGGCTATACTGAACATCACCCGGAATGCCATTGTGTTTCGCGACAATCAATCAATCAAATCAATCAATCATCTTTATTTAATCACGGAATCTCATTCATAAAAATGCTCTTCCAGAGAGCCGTGCAAAAATCATGCAATAAAAAATACAATATTAAATAAATATGGTCATTAAAATTATACTAAATTACAAATATGATATAAACGATTTCAGGCTTGTCTGTCCTTTAATAGTATTTGATAGACTATTCCAGAGAACCGCCCCACTATAGTGGAAGCTATTTTTTCCAGCCTCAGTATACGGTCTTGGTACAAATAAATTATGTGTTGAGTTTCTTAGATTGTAAGAATACATAGAGTTTGTACTATTAAAAATTTGAGCCAAATGATCAGGTACATTTCGATTTTTCAATTTATACATTATTATGGCTAATTGTCTTGTCCTTCGTGTCTCAAGATTATCCCACCCAAGTTCATCCAGTATCTCAACTGATCGTCTATCGTAGTTAGAGGAGGTTATCACCCTGACAGCTCTGTTTTGGAGGGTCTGGAGTCTGTTACACATCCCTTTCCCACAACTCCCCACACTATACTACAATAATCGAAATATGGTAGTACAAGGGAGTAGTACATCATAATTAATGTATGATAAGGTATGAGATGCCTTACACGTCTCAGAACGCCAATCCCTCCAGAGGTTTTCTTAGCAATTTTGTCTACATGATCTCTCCAAGTTAATGATTGATCTATTTCAACACCAAGATATTTATACGTCTTAATTATCCCTTACAAGGGGTTTGTGATCGACATGGATATTAAATTGGTGCTGAAGGTGTTTTATTCCATATTGACTAACTACAATCATATATTTTGTCGACATGTACTTACAGTGCCCAGTTTCTTGATGCGCAGCATGATTATTTGCAAATACAGAACCAGTCGGTTGTATTTGCACATTAGATTAAGCTTTGGGAATACTCTAGTCTCTAGTCTCTTGGCAGGTTCAACTGCTGTCAATTACACGGTTTGATGCGTGATGTAAATCCCAAGGTGTGATAAAGTTAACAATCGTGCTGTAATTAAAGGCGGGCCGCGCTCTTTTCAAAGCATTTTGTCAACAAATTCGTGTGCGGCAAGATATATTTTTTTTAATCTTTAGATTCGCAATGGTTAGAGCGCGATGGCAAAAACAATTTCCGCAGAACATGGTTTTCAGTTAAAAGCGTTGCCAAATAGCGAGCGCGATGCGTGGGTCACTCGCTTGTTCGTTACACTTTTTTACTCGCGCTCTTTACAGAACTTTAATATGGCGGACGACTGAAAGGGGCTCGAAGACCGGAATTTTTTATCAAACTACCGCGTTTTAACATTGTTTAGATCGTTTTAAAGTTATTTAAAGTGCGTCGAATGTTTTTAAAAGACGTGATGTCTTATTCTTCTCGCTCTTTACAGAGCGTTTTGTCAACAAATTCGTGTGCGACAAGATTTTCATTTTGACTCGTTAGATTCGCAATGGTCAGAGTACGATGGCAAAAACATTTTCCGCAGAACATGGTTTTCAGTTAAAAGCGTTGCCAAATAGCGAGCGTGAATCACGGGTCACTCGCTTGTACTTGCGCTTTGTTTTTCGTGCTCTTTACAAAGCGTTCTGCAGTCCAGATCTAGACGCGCTCTTTTACTCGATCGGTTAACGTAGTTCAGACCTAGAGTACATTAACTGAGGTTTTAAAAAATAATATAGGCCTTTCTATTTGCCGGACAATGAGAAATGTGAATTAAAGGATGGCTTCTCTTTGAAATCCTAACTTGAACAAGCAAAAAGCAAGAGCCCGCCTCTCACGACTGAGGGAACATTGTTTGTGTTGAGATAATTATTCAAATTTGAATCCGTTTGCCGGTCTCGTGGGAGTTCGTAGGAAGACATTTCGGAGCGCCATTTTTAGTTTACGGAACACCTTCTAGAAAATAGTGCTGTGATACTATTTCCACGCATCGTATTAAATCCAAACTTCGCCAATCTTTTGTTTAGACACGAGGCTAACATTTCCAGGGTGAACCTTAGTTAGCAAGTCCTTTCTTGAAGAGAAAGACCATCCTGAATATCAATGCCGTGTTTTTTCCATACTGAAATCAGCGAAAAAAAAACGAATT
Source organism: Dendrophyllia cribrosa (assembly GCA_024195265.1). Taxonomy (NCBI): domain Eukaryota; kingdom Metazoa; phylum Cnidaria; class Anthozoa; order Scleractinia; family Dendrophylliidae; genus Dendrophyllia; species Dendrophyllia cribrosa. The sequence continues at coordinate 31,237,962 of JAJLRJ010000010.1, forward strand.
TTAGAACGCGATTCAATAGTTATCCAAATCTCAGGCAAATAAAAAGGGTCTAAATGATTCCTTAACACCTCTGCTGAAAAAGCCAGGGTGAACCTAACCGCCAAAGTACTCAGTTTTTTGTTATGGAGTAAAACATACACCTTGTTTCGTCATTTTCCCCCATTTTCTTTGTAATTTGGCTCTTTTGTCTGAGGGAAGCTTTTCAAATTTAGCGCTCTGGACCGTAAGAAGGTCCCGGATATGTCGCTGTATTGTCGGCGATGACACTTTGTGATGCCAGTCATGGACAAGCGTGCCACCCACCAGGACAGTTTGTGATGCCAGTCATGGAGTAGCGTGCACCCCCAGGACACTTTCTGATGACAGTCATGGAGTACCGTGCACTCCTCCAGGACACTTTGTGATGCCAGTCATGGAGTAGCATACCACTCCCCAGGACACTTTGTGATGACATTCATGGAGTACCGTGCACCCCTCCAGGACACTTTGTGATGGTAGTCATGGAGTAGCATACCACCCCCCCAAGGACACTTTGTGATGGCAGTCATGGAGTAGCGTGCACTCCTCCAGGACACTTTGTGATGCCAGTCATAGAGTTGCGTGCACCCGCCCAGGACACTTTGTGATATCAGTCATGGAGTAGCGTGCCACCCCCAAGACACTTTGTGATGCCAGTCATGGAGTAGCGTGCCACCCGCCAGGACACTTTGTGATGCCAGTCATGGCGTAGTGTGCACCCCCCAGGACACTTTGTGATGCCAGTCATGGAGTAGCGTGCACCCTCCAGGACACTTTGTGATGCCAGTCATGGAGTACCGTGCCACCCCCAGGACACTTTGTGATGCCAGTCATGGAGTAGCGTGCACCCCCAGGACACTTCGTGATGCCAGTCATGGATTAGCGAGGCATCGCCTGAATTCATTGTCCTTACTGTGCCCAGTTTCTTGATGCGCAGCATGATTATTTGCATATACAGAACCAGTCGGTTGTATTTGCTCAACAGAATAAGCTTTGGGAATACTCTAGGCTCTATTCTCTTGGCAGATTCAACTGCTGTCAATTACACGGTTTGATGCGTGATGTAAATCCCAAGGTACGATATAGTTAACAATCGTGCTGTAATTAAAGGCGGGCCGCGCTCTTTTCAAAGAATTTCGTCAACAAATTCGTGTGGGGCATGATTTTCATTTTGACTCGTTAGATTCGCAATGGTCAGAGAACGATGGCAAAAACATTTTCCGCAGAACATGGTTTTCAGTTAAAAGCTTTGCCAAATAGCGAGCGCAATGCGTGGGTCACTCGCTTGTTCGTTACGCTTTTTTACTCGCGCTCTTTACAGAACTTTAATATGGCGGACGACTGAAGAGGCTCAAAGACCGAAATTTTTTATCAAACTATCGCGTTTTAACAGTGTTTAGATCGTTTTAAAGTTATTTTAAGTGCGTCGAATGTCTATAAAAGACGTGATGACGGTGATGTCCTATTATTCTCGCTCTTTACAGAGCGTTTTGTCAACAAATTCGTGTGCGGCAAGATTTTTTTATTTTGACTCGTTAGATTCGCAATGGTCAGAGTACGATGGCAAAAACATTTTCCGCAGAACATGGTTTTCAGTTAAAAGCGTTGCCAAATAGCGAGCGTGAATCACGGGTCACTCGCTTGTACGTTGCGCTTTATTTTGCGTGCTCTTTACAAAGCGTTTTGCAGTCCAGATCTAGACGTGCTCTTTTACTCGATCGGTTAACGTAGTTCAGACCTAGAGTATATTAACTGAGGTTTTAAAAAATAATATAGGCCTTTCTATTTGCCGGACAATGAGAAATGTGAAATAAATGACGGCTTCTCTTTGAAATCCTAACTTGAACAAGCAAAAAGCAAGCGCCCGCCTCTCACGACTGAGGGAACATTGTTTGTGTTGAGATAATTATTCAAATTTGAATCCGTTTGCCGGTCTCGTGGGAGTTCGTAGGAAGACATTTTGGAGCGCCATTTTTAAATTTACGGAACACCTTCTAGAAAATAGCGCTTTGACACTATTTCCACGCATCGTATTAAATCCAAACTTCGCCAATCTTTTGTTTAGACACGAGGCTAACATTTCCAGGGTGAACCTTAGTTAGCAAGTCCTTTCTTGAAGAGAAAGACCATCCTGAATATCAATGCCGTGTTTTTTCCATACTGAAATCAGCGAAAAAAACGAATTTTAGAACGCGATTCGATAGTAGTTGTCCAAATCTCAGGCAAATAAAAAGGGTCTTAAATGATTCCTTAACACCTCTGCTGAAAAAGCCAGGGTGAACCTAACCGCCAAAGTACTTAGTTTTTTGTTATGGAGTAAAACATACACCTTGTTTCGCCATTTTCCCCAATTTTCTTTGTAATTTGGCTCTTTTGTCAGACGGAAGCTTTTCAAATTTAGCGCTCTGGACCGTAAGAAGGTCCCGGATATGTCGCTGTATTCTCGGCGATGAGAAAACATTGTAACGGCTCCTAAAATTTGAAAAATACATGGTTATAAATGATTGGCTAATACATGACATGTAGACAGCGCACTTGTAAACATAAGATAAAAATAATATATAGTGTATGAGTTCAGCGTTCGTTCCTTCGGTTAATGCCTTCTGGTGATAAAGTGTTCCCTCTATGAATTAAAAAGGCCACGCGTGCTTTTCGACGGGAAGCATTGATGGTAGGCTGCAGTTCAGGCGGGATGAGTCTCATGTCCGCGGAAGAGTGACCCGGTAAGTTGAAATGTGTAGGGACCGCTGCTGTGGAGTTGGCGTGATGTGGGTTGTTTGTCCCTTGTCTATGTTCTGTGTTCTTGAAGCGTTCACGAATCGTGCGTTTGGTTTCCCCTATGTACTGTTTTTTTACATTTTTTACCAGTTCGATCATATATGTGAGGTTACTAGAATAATTATTACAGGTTAAATGTTGTTTTATTGGTAGTATAAGACTTTATATACCTGCTCGAAATAACAATTTGCTCCGCCATGGTGAAGCACATGTTTCACAAGATAAACCGCTGACAGACATTCGGCGTTCGGCGTTCGGCGTTCGGCGTTTTGCGTTCAGCGTTCGGCAAATTACCCCTATTCACAACGCTTGATAATAAAGCGCGAGGCATGATATCACACAAAACTGCCATATAAGCGCAAATTAGGCATTGCACGAGTATTTCACACCCCAGGATAATAATAAATACAAGACCCGATGTTTTTCTCGTTCAGTCTCTCAGTTTTCCAGCGCGAAGGAGGAAAGGGGGAACGATTTTTCCTGCTACGAACACGAATTTTCCAGCAAGCAGAATTGACGACTGGAATTGGCACTGTCCATAAACATGGCTGACCGAAGAGCTGCTAATGTACAGTTCCCGCAACAAGCGTCGGAACAAGTTCAACCGGGACAGAACCCAGCGCAAGCACAAGTTCAGCGACGACAAAATCCCGCGCCACAAGTTCGACAAGGGCAGAATCCAGTGCCACAAGTTCAGCAAGGACAGAACCCCGCGCCACAAGTTCAGCAAGGACAGAACCCTGCGCCACAAGTTCAGCAAGGACGGAACCCGGCGCCACAAGTTCAGCAAGGACAGAACCCTGCGCCACAAGTTCAGCAAGGTCAGAACCCTGCGCCACAAGTTCAGCAAGGCCAAAATCCCGCGCCACGGGTTCAGCAAGGCCAAAATCCCGCGCCACAGGTTCAGCAAGGGCAGAATCCCGCACCACAAGGCCAGGGCTTGTCGACGGAGGAAAAACTTGAGGTAAATTTTCGCTTTGACACGTGTTAGTTCTGAAATTATTATTTTATTAAGTGTTGTTGGCCACGGGAGTAATACTTTCTTTTGAGAGTGATGCGCGATGGGAAATGTTATTGGCCCCGGAGTGGACTCGTAAGAGTTTTTTATTTGCGATAATGGCCATTGCGTAGGCCACAGAATTAGGACTCCTTGTGAGTTTGTTATCGCAAATAATGGTCATGTTTTATATTGACCACGGCACTCCTGAGATATGTGAAATGTATTGGCCGCGGAGTTGACTCGTAAGAGTCTATTGTTGGCGACAATGGCCATTGCGTCGGCCGCGGAGTAAGAACTCCTTGTGAGTTTGTTATTGCAAATAATGGTCATACTTTCGGCTGACTACGGAACCCCTTGAGATATGTGAAATGGTATTGGCCACGGGGGTGAAACTTGTAAGAGTGTATTATATACAAATGTGAAATGTTATTGGCCACGGAACAAGAGTTTGTTGACGCCGAGGTGATATGTTATTGGCCACGAAGTGAAACGTGCAAGAGCTTGTTTATGCAGATGTGATATGTTATTGGCCACGAAGTGAAACGCGCAAGAGTCTGTTTATGCAGATGTGATATGTTATTGGCCACGAAGTGAAACGCGCAAGAGTTTGTTTATGCAGATGTGATATGTTATTGGCCACGAAGTGAAACGCGCAAGAGCTGTTTATGCAGATGTGATATGTTATTGGCCACGAAGTGTAACGCGCAAGAGCTTGTTTATGCAGATGTGATATGTTATTGGCCTCGAAGTAAACTCGTAAGAGATTGTTATATGCAAATGTGAAATGTTATTGGCCACGGAGGTGAGACTCGTAATTGTTTGTTATGTTCTGGAAGATGTGAATATTATTGGCCACGGATTGAAACTCGTCAAAATTTGTTATGATTTCTTAAATGTGAATATTATTGGCCAAGGAAGTGAAACTCTATAAGCGTTGGTTATGATTTTTTTTTTCAAACGTGGTTAAGATTGGCCGCGGAAGGGGAACTCAAAAAGAGCTTGTTATTATTTTGCAAATGTGAATATTATTGGCGACGGAAGTGAAACCCTATAGGCGTTTGTTGTGATTCTCAAATGTGAATAATATTGGCCGCGGAAGTAAAAAAAAAAAAAAAATATTGGCAATCGGGTGAGAGAATGTATTATGGGCGCAGATATGTTGAATACGTATGAACTAGTTCTACGATTATAAAGCGTCTGAGAGTATCTTGCCTTTTCCTTTTGAAATTATAGGCCTTACAGAAAAAGTACGATGAAATGAGAGCGGATATGGATATTTTCTCCAGTTCATCAGTGGACAGCCTCCTCAACAAAATTAAAAATCTCGCCTCCCGTCCCATTGTGGAGTTTAATAAGCAAGAGGTCCTAGAGTTACTGGAAGCTCTTAAGAATACCGCTCGCGATGTACGCCACGAGAAGGAGGGCTACTTCCGTTTGACCTACGAAGCTTTGAGAACGAAATTGGACCAGCCTAACCATATCTTCCGGAGCTTTCTCTTGCCATTGCTAGGTGATAAAGACCATGAGAAGATATTGGGTATTATGGCAAAAGTTGAGAAGAGCAACAGGAGTCAGCCGCAACCAATGCCACTGTCACATGCGAGGAGGTCAAATGCCCCATATGTTCGCTGCTATAGTTGTGGGAAGCTTGGGCATATCGCTGTCAATTGTTTCAAAAGAAGGAGGGAACAGCGCGGACGCCCGTCTGAACCTGCTTCCCGACCTAGGAACATTAACAATAACAAATGAACATGGGTTATATCTAAGATCGCAAAGAACAGAATTTGTTTACTATTGCGTCAGAAATTGCTGACTATGTAATGCTGTATTTCAATAAATAGGTGGTTTGCAACCAATCTCTAGAGACATAGATAACAATAGTGAAACGAACAAATGCTGGTGGACGAACAAAAGGAGCTAATGAGAGGACTATTGTTTATGTCCACCAGCATGGCGGCGATGACGTAACGTGAAAACCACCTATACTGTATAATGTGGCAATGAATCGCTATTCTACGTTTATTCACCCTTGCCTCTCGTTTTAGGAATTTTCTTCCTCCTTTTCCTCTAGTAGAGAAGTGGCAGTTGTGAAAAAGAGTATCTAAACACACTCCCCCAGTCTATTGCTGGGTCATGACTGTCACCCCTCTGCTAACCTCGGTTCCCTTGTTTTTTATTATTCCTTTGTTTTCATACCTAGATCACCACAAGTCTCCCCTGGGAATGGGAGTTTGACCCACAGTTCGATGAAAAAGTTGCACAATATGCAAAGATGCCGCAAAAGCCAATCACGTGGGTGGATTGGATGGGAACGTCACTGGAGGTTAGCTCAGGGGTGACAGAAACAGATACCCTCATGGACTGGCAAGACATTAACGAACTGAAACGCTTTGTATGTGCTTTTCCTCCAGACACGCCTGACAAACGACCTCGCTTGGAATAACATTTATGTATCAGAAATAAGAAAATAAACTGTATGTTCTGATAACCCTCGTTAGAGTGTGAGTAAGGGAAGTGTATGGGAAGGATGAGGCTGGGGTTATTAAGAGTGGGATGATCCTTCCTCTCAGGGGGGCCTGGGGGAGAATTCGGGTAAAGCGAAGCGGGTAGCGCGTAGATCAACTTTCTACCCATACCTTATCAGGCTGAGCGTGGAAAGAGAGCGTTGGGTAATAGAATACTATTCACAACGCTTGATAATAAAGCGCGAGGCATGATATCACACAAAACTGCCATATAAGCGCAAATTAGGCATTGCACGAGTATTTCACACCCCAGGATAATAATAAATACAAGACCCGATGTTTTTCTCGTTCAGTCTCTCAGTTTTCCAGCGCGAAGGAGGAAAGGGGGAACGGCCCCCCTCACCCACCCTCCTGCTGAAAATTCGTGTCCGAGTACACGAGTACAAGCTATCGCCTCCTTAACGCTGGATCAACTTTCTACCCATACCTTATCAGGCTGAGCGTGGAAAGAGAGCGTTGGGTAATAGAATACTGCTGCAAATTCGAAGGAAGGTGAATCGCGTCCTTCGTGACCATCGTTTGACATTTTGATAATTTCGAAACAACTTGCTGCTACCAAAGGCAATTAGCAAAGGTCACCAAACAGTCGAAAACAGCGATGCCATGATGTTTGCGAAGCCATGGAGTTAATTGGCTTGATTGGCATGGTGATCCGCCCCACGGCACGATAAGTCGACTTGAGTTTCGATAAGGATGGTTTTGCAGAAAATTAAAGTGCCCATAACGATTTTTTTTTTTTCTTATCTAAATGTACACATCACGTAATAAACATCCGCGAAAAAATTTTTTGATTTCAGCAAAACGTAAATTTTTTATGATTTTTTAAAGTCTTCTAAATTTGCCGCCATTTTGGTCCACCATTCACATTAGACTCCTCTCGGTCTCTCTCGGTTAACAAAGGATCCCGTAACGTACATAAAGGAACACATAACTTCAAATAAAGGAACCTGTGACTTCAAACAAAGGAACTGTGACGTACATTAAGGAACATGTGAGCCCGTTGGCCTTCTTAACAGCGGGACGGGTATACCGCAAAAAAATAGGATTTGGAAGATTTGAAATATTCATAAAAAATTCACATTTTGCTGAAATCAAAATATTTTTTCGTAGATGTTCATTACGTGACGTGTAGATTTAGATACGAAAATAAAAAAAATCGTTATGGGCACTTTAAGTCTTACTTGAATCCTTTCAATTTGCCGACTTTAATGAGATGCTAAGTCAAGTGCGTTCAGTTTTTACTTAGGCCTTCACACACAATTTTTTGGCTAAGTAAGACTTAGGTGCTCTTAAGTCTTACTTAAGTGCCCAGTGTAAAGAGGCCCATTGTGTCTCTCCACCCAGGTATATAAATGGGTACCGGCGACAAAATGCTGGTGGAAACCCTGCGATGGACTAGCGACCCATCCTGGGAGGAGTAACAATATTCCTAGTTGCTTCATTCTAAGGAAATCGGGTTAAGCTCCGGCAGAGTGGGTTCCTTGTGGCTCGTTTGCGACTTTACCTTCTGTCTGACTTGAGCCTGCAAAGAAGAACATTATTATTTGTAACGATTTTTCTAACATACCAAAGTAATAGCTTGGTACATATTCCTGAGCGCAGATCGACCATAAGGAGTGTCAAAATTGAACTGCGTTAAGTCGGCCCCAGTCGCAGCTCGTCTGTCGCCTTTTGTAAGTGCACCTGCAGTAACCAAATGACAAATTAATTACAATTAGAGTTCATTTTACTGGAACTAGAACAGGAAATTGTGAAATGAAAAACATAAAAAATTATTCACACATGACATCCCTCTCCCAAAATGTTGAAACAAGTCGATACTTTTATTGTGTTATTTTTCGGTCCTCGACAATGATCGTCATAAGTGGTAACGTTTTATTTTTAAATATTACCTAATGACTGTAGCCGCCTTGCCACAGCGGCTGCGAACCTTCTCTCGCCACCCAAGTTTGTAGTTACGAGTTTATAGATTGGTCCACTAAAAACACAAAGAACAAATATCTGTAAGAGTAAAATACCAGTAGAAAAAGCTTTCGATTTCATATCTTTCACAACATGAAACGAAAAATAAAAAAAAAATAAAAATAAATAAATATCCTTTATTTACCCTCGGCAGTGTTTATAGCACAAGTGCTAGTGGGACCGAGCATTCAAATTAAACATAACATTTTTAAAAATCCCAACTGGCAGGAGGCAAACCAGTTGGCTATTTTACAAGCGTGGCCGAGGAGTTGAACTCCGGTCTACCGTGAAACAACTCCATCCAGTGGTCAGAGCGGGACTTGATCCCGGGACCTCCGCATTTCAAGTCCGGCGCCCTAACCACTCGACCACGCTGCCTCCCTCCCAAACGCGTTCTATTAAAAGGAAAGAGCTAGGAAATTGGTTTCAACCGTTCAAGCAAAGCGATTGCAGGTTGCGATTTTGAGACATACGTTTCACACACTGAAACTGGGTTCTAGCAGTGTTTAGGATTTCACTGTATTATTTTTAATATTTGAGATTCGTATTAAAAAATGGCTTCCTCTAGTATGTCTAAAACATCTCCCACAAAGTAGGAAATCACAGTGTCCCGGCTAAGTATATATCGTATATATTCGAGGACATAGGCCACTTCGAAAAATATCCATAATACTCTTTAAAGTGCAGGTTTGGGTGGTGCGTGATGTAAGCCTGTGCTATGCTTCAACTTCTTGGTAATTTTCATACGGTGCACATTTGTATACGAACACACAATGCTATGTCCTGGCGTTCCTACATGTACTCTGAATTCCATTGTGCCATTCTAACAAAGGAGAATTGAATAATTACACCCCGGTGGGCTGAGCCTGTACTTAAAAGATTATTATGGTATTTTTCGAAGTGGCCTTTTGCTTTATTATCTTGAACTAAAAAGAAGAAATCGCAGAAAGTAATGAACAAAAAGACATAGAAATTACACAATTGCTTTGGTTTTGCATTGCTACGCTTTGTGATTGGCTTAAAAATCTCGCGCCACTTTCTCGACCAATCAGAAGTAAAACCAAAACCAATCGTGACTTGCTCGCTCACGTTTTCCCGCGCTTGGCGCCGCCGACATGTAATTGCTTCGAGCTCTCATTGGTTCATTGGATTGTTTACGACTGCTGTGATTGGTCAGAGTAATTGTTTTGGTTTTGGTTTTACGTCACTCAATTAAAAACTGCCCTAAACTAAAGAAATAGCATTGGAAATACTCCACTTCCATCCTTGAATTCCTTCACTTTATCCACAAACGACTAGTTCTGTTTTGCTCTGCTGAATCTTTTAAACTAATTTAGTTGTATATTTGGTTGCATTTGGCAGTATAACATGTACATTTGGCAAGCGAAATTTCAATATTTCTGCGGGATACCATCACTTTAAGCAATACAGCACGCAGGTTTTCTGTGCAAATACCTTGTCTGGTTTGATCGGTGTGATCTTCCCAGCTGCTGCACAGCCTTGTCAGCACTCCACGGCAGCTCAATTGTCACGTGAACACGGCGGCACTGATTGGCTGCTCGAAGGTCGGCATGTAATGAGATTCCTGCATAGGAAATTTCAATGAGTCTAACACGAAATTCTACCTTCCTCCGGGAGAGTTTGTGTTCCTGTACATGTGAGAATTAATTACTAATATAACACCGCCTTATTGACAGAACTATGGTAAGAGATCAAAGTAACCCAAAATTCAAAAGACACCTACCAGTACTGGCTGCATCTGATATGATAGCAACATGTTTTGTTCCATTCATAAAACTGTTCCTCTGGAGATGAAAATGAGAAAACAACGTTCAATCTTAGAGCAGTTTTCAATTGAGTAAAATCAAAACCAAAGTAATCACTCTGACCAATCATAACAGAGACAGGCAATCCAATGAACCAATCAGAACTCGAAGTAAATACATGAAGCCGGCGCCAAGCGCGGGAAAACGCGTGCGAGCAAGTCACGATTGGTTTTGGTTTTACTTCTGATTGGTTGAGAAAGTGGCGCGAGATTTTTTAGCCAATCACAAAGCGTAGCAATGCAAAACCAAAGCAATCATGAAATTACTTTCGATACTCAATTTTAAACTGCCCTAAAAGCAACTAATGCAATACTTATACATGTATCGGCTTATTCACTTGTTTACTAAGCTTATTGTGGGACTTCAGGATTTCACTGCCTTTCACCTCCTGGATATTCAAACTATCCACACTGCTGCTGTCAGACTCCCGGGCCTCGTAATGAGGTTGAGGCTGTTTGTCAGTCTTCACCACGCGACCACGCCTGCCTGTCATTTCTGCTACTTTCCCGGGTCCCCCGAGCTGGTTTATAAGGTCATCAAGAGGACTAAAGAGAAAAGAATGTTCAATTTTAGAGACGTGTCAATAGAAATGCTTACAATTGAAAGTTCAGTCACATATTGTTGAGTTTTGATAGCCCTATTCTACTGCAATTTTTTAGCACTGTTTCTGCAGTTGCTGTGAGACAAAAAAAAAAAACATTTTTATTACAGTGTACCTATAGAACATGTTCCTAATGACTTTGTTCACTAAACCCATAGGAATCACTTTTATGATGTCCAATAACAACGAAAATAATTCAATGAACTAATCATAACTTAATTTAACAGAGCCAGTGCCAAGCGCGGAACAACGCGCAGCCGCTACGTGGGAAAACATGCAACTGTGTCAAGCGCGGGAAAACATGCAACCGGTTCTAGGCAACCGCATGGAATAATGTGGCTAAGCTTCGTCGCTATGTACTTTGGCAGTGTTAGAATAGTGATTGGTTGAAAAACAGCATGTTATATATCGCACTTGTGGCAAATGCAAAATCAAATAATCGCATGGAAATCCACTTTGAAGATGTTTACCAAAAGCCGACGTTGCTAACCAGTTACTGAGCGCTAAGAAGATATATTGCAAATAGAGTTAGAAGTAAAGATAGATACAAACCTAACTGGGAGATTAATTTTCTTGACAAAACCAAGCAGAAGATTTTTCGCTTGAACACTCCACTTATCTTCAACTACATCTCCATTCTAAACAACGAAAACAGAAGTTTTTGTAAAACTTCGATTTTAGCCGCATCACTGTTCTACAAAAAGTTGATGCCGTGTAACATAGGGCGACGCATAATTTTCAGCGTCATTTTCGCATTGCCAACACCTTTCGTGGTTTTGAATCAGCATAAAAAAAAACTTGCAACATGTTGCCACATCAGAATATTGTGTTGCAAATCGTCCGGACGGTGTTTCGAATTGTCGACTTTTTTGGCAACAATTTTGCGTCTGCGTGCGCGCGCGACGTGCACTCGTCATGCTTTGACGCATACGTCAGCTGATTTTCCTATCAAAAAGTAGCGCGCGCAGCTCACCGGAAATAAAAATACTGTGTAAAATCGCGCGAACCGGAAATAAATCGTGCATAAAATATTCTTCTTTATCTCAAAACTTTGCTCGGTGACCTATGTTGAATTTTTTCATGCAAGTAGCATTCAACTTTATCTAACATTTGAGACATTTTGGAAAAAAGTGCACAGTGGAATTTTTTTAAATCTTTAAAAGGCCTTTTTCGATTTATCTCTATTTCCACAATACAGATTTTTTTCAAATTTACACAGGAGGTGAGGAATATTGCAAACTTTTAAAAACGCTTATAAAAAACATAGGTCACCGAGTTAGTTTTAAAGATAGATTTAAAAAACTGACTTTTGAGGGGTATCTCTTTGGAGGGTTATAGTTACCATGACAACAGATATGACGTCATAAATGGTCTTGAAGGAAACTTTAACAACCCTGTCATAAGCGTATCTACAATTTGTTTCAGAGACTAAAACCATAAAATTTTAATGTGTATTGTTCTGACATGTACATAAGCTGTAAGAAACCCTTTCGAGCCTCCTTAACTCATTTATTCCTGTCAATGATTACAATTTTCGCACGCAAATTGCTGGGAGGTGAATAGCACTTGCTATTCCGAGTTTCAGTAGCCAATCAGAGCGCGCCAACAATGCTATGCACTGTTTCAGTATATACTAACAAAGGTTATTTCGACAGGGCGACCTCTTCAAATAATTGTAATATAGAATTTAAACATTTCTCGAGTATTAAATGCTGTTAAAACGGCAAATTCATGTTCAGGGCATCAAAATTAGATCTATTATTGGATTTTTCTTCCAAACTTGAACACAGGCCTTTTTCTGCTCTAAGCACTTCAATTTCATAGCTTTGTGACGTAATATTCTGAAGAACAACTTACCGATTTTATTATCTGAGTCGGAAAATACTGCGTGATAAACCTGGTAAGGATTTCTTCTGTACTTGAAACAAACCTATTCAATACTCCACCACACCGCGTTATTTCACTTTCCAAACTTGCCTGAAAAAGGAGAAATAAACATTACTGTAAAGTGTACTCATGGTTGCTTCATAGATCTTCGAAGAGATTTTCAAAATTCCGAGCCTCTTTCCTGACAAAAGTTAAATTTCCTTGACCAAATAAAACAGAAACCAGTAAAAGTAGAGACCTCTAACCATCAATTGTAGCCCCTCAATCTTTTCATGTATTTATCAACAATACATTTTCAGTGAATCACATTACATGTGCATTAAACTAATCTCTCATTAACATACACCGAATGCAAATATGGCCGCCAGGCAATTTTTTGTTTGGCCAAGTTTTCAGAGAAATTAATGATATCACGTAAACAAGTGCTGCTAAGTGTATCATCTTGCAAAGTTTCAGTATTTTTGGTTTAACGGTTGCAAAGTTATGGCTCACTGAAATTTAAACATTTGTATGAGAAAAGACATTCTATCCTGACTAGCCTCGCTTTCATGTTTTTCCAAAAATTTGATTGCCAACAACTTCTCTTAAAATAAGAATATGGCCTTGAAAATGCACACAATGACTTATTTTGACCTGATCTTTATCATTATTCAATTGCTTTTCTTTTCTTGAGAACCTGTCCAAACAAAAAATTGTTGGACGGCCATATTTGCATTCGGTGTATTAAATATTGGATTTCTTTGCAATCCAGCTTCAGCCTCTTGTTGAATTCCAGGAATGACTGTTTAACCAATCACACCCTATGTTAATTGATCAAAGTACAAACTGGCTACAAAAGTGTGCAAAATAACTGAATAACTGCATAAAAGTGTTGTCCTTCTCCAAAAATATTAAAACAAGAAAAGTGAAACAAACCTCTCCAGTGGACTGGAGACCAATGACCACACAGTACCCTGCCTGCAATGCTTGCTGGGATTCCTCTACTATGGTAGGAACTTTCATACTCATACTGTACAATGAAACAATAAACACTTAATGACTGGTTCCGAGGGAAACAGTGAATTTTGTTTCATCTCGGGACACATCAAGATTCGAGGGAAACAAAATTCACCGTTTCCCGAGGGATCAGTCACAACAAAGGAAGAGCAGGCACTGTAATTCTTTGAGTTACAAAGTCCCAAGATCAAAAACGAACTTCCATCTCTACTCCTATTTCCCAAGAACGATCAGAGATTGGAACAGTCTTCCAGACGATGTAGTGCAAGCATCGACCTTGGCCTCCTTTAAACAGAGGCTTGCCAGTCTTGATTACTAGACATGACCACTCCTTTCTTATTTATTGATTTGTTATTAATTAAGTTTTACTGTTATTATTGTGAATGTATATTTTTAACGCTTGCGAAAATCTTCAGAAGTGAAGGAGGCAAGTTTAATGGAAGAAGAAGAACAACAACACAACACAACACAACACAGTTTGAAAAACGTGACAAGCACTCGAGGTAAACATCAATCACATTATAATCATGCCACCTTTTGTCACAGTCTGATCACGTGCGCTAGCGGGCAACAGTGCACTGTTACCCTCTGATGCCAAAATTGTTACCCGTTTTCGCAAATGTTGCCCGCTTAGGACAATTGGCGGGTAACAGTTTGTTTGTTAGATGTCATGTGACCAATCAACGCGCACGTTGTATTGAGAAAAACAGTCCTACTACAAAAGCGGATGGCCTCGCGCATTAAAATTTTAAGTAATTTTGTCTCCAAATTGGTCATGTGATAAAATACTTATTGACTATTAAGTTAGGTCGGGCCTGATGGGAAAATATTTGGCTCTCCGTCATGGCGCACAGACCTCGCTGCGCCTGGTTCATATGCCAAGACCTCGAGCAAAATATTTTCATATCCGGCTCTCCCACTTAGTCAATAAGTACATAATATCTTTAGTAGTTATAATAAATATGTGATTTATTTACCCACCAGAGCTGTTTGAAAAACCGCTGATGACTTGACCAGAACACTGACCACAGCCTCGGGGTAGAAGAAGTAGTTCGACCAATGGCAAATTCTAGGGACTTCTTTAATTCACTCCTGAAATACAAGATGATAAAACAGATTCACAAGAATGTAAATATATAGTGCAAATATTTATTTTATGTTAATTAATTTTTCTTGCCTTGTTATATGTTATGAAATTAGCCTCATAGGCTACTCTTAAATTTGAGTTTAAATAAAGTTTATGTATGTATGTATGTATGTATGTATGTATGTATGTATGTATGTATGTATGTATGTATGTATGTATGTATGTATGTATGTATGTATGTATGTTCATGTAAGTGTAATGAAAGAAAACTGAATAAACCCAAGGAGAATTAAACATTTTTAAGTAACGCTCCACATAAGAACTACAGTAAACTTCATTGTTCTGCGGCATTGGCTCTTTCTCACATAGAATGTCTTTGATTTCAAGAATAGGGGAGGAGCTAATGGTTTATAATTATATTTCAGTATAAAAATAAAGAATATCCATTTGCATCAGATAAATTTTAGGAAATGTTCGTGCTTAACCAATCAGAAAAGCAGAAGACAATAGCTAATAACTTTGCTTCTTTGATGAAGTTCCCTAAATAC
This sequence comes from Dendrophyllia cribrosa, assembly GCA_024195265.1. Classification (NCBI taxonomy): domain Eukaryota; kingdom Metazoa; phylum Cnidaria; class Anthozoa; order Scleractinia; family Dendrophylliidae; genus Dendrophyllia; species Dendrophyllia cribrosa. Next base: position 31,253,190 of record JAJLRJ010000010.1, read on the forward strand.
AATTTCTTTAAAAATTTGCATGTTTTGCTATTGGGTCTTAAATTACATGAAACCTTTAAAAAATCAAACAAAATTCACCTTGAAACCTAACCTTTTAGCGGTCTTTGAGTCTAGGCCAATGAGATCAATAGTTGTAACAATGAAAAAAGTTGACATTCCATCGTGCATTGCCGTTAGCACTTTCCTTCTTATGCGGATCATTACTTAACAAAGTACGTTGTCAGGCCAGCAGGGCGAAAAAAGGTACAAGTTAGAAATACCTGGGTGGAGAGAGACAGTCTGGAAAAAAGCTCCTTTCCTAAGCTAACAACATGATGAAAGAGACCAGGCGTGCATTTCTTCATAGTCCCAAAAAGTTTCTGGGTCCAAAAAGCTGTGTGATGTGCAGAACATTTATCAATAGAGATTCGTTTTTTTTTTTATTTTGAAAGCTGAAAAATAATATCTTACGTTAACTACACAAGTTGAGCTGGATTGTAGGATGAAATCTTCAACGCCATTCATTAGGGTATAAAAAAACATTTTAAAAATCGCTTTTGGCTCGAAATTCTTAGGGAGTAACATGAGAAATGCACACCAGGGCTTGAACCACTAGATCATACACCCACAAAAAGACAATTATTGCATAGTAAAAAGACTGTTAGAAAAAAAATCATACATACCACACATGAACTGCACTGTCATAAACTTTAATCTGGCTGGCTGTTAACGGAGCCTCTACATTAACAAACTGCAGAAATTAAAAAATGCAAAATTAAGACAACAATCCACACTCAAACTATCTTTTTACTTATAACAATAGTAATAATAATATGTTTATTACCTCAGCCTGCCTGAAACTAAGACCTCTGGATACATACATCCCTGATGCCTTCATCTCCATGGCTAACATTTCAGCAGCACCTAGAAAAATTATACAACACACAAACTAATTTCTAATAACTCTATCTACAGAAATTGACAACTCTAAAACTCAGAGAAGATAGACACTTGGGGAGATCAATGGGGGATAGGAGGGGCCAGGAGAGAGAAAAAGGAAGAGGAAGACTGGAAAGGAGAAAACAACCCAGGCACCAACCTCACCCCTAGGGCCCTCTCCGCTTTTTTCAAATTAGAAATGGGGATGAGGTTGCCCAGGCCCCACCGGAACATTTCTTTTTTCAGTCCCAGTCTCTTAAAAACCCAATTTTTGCCAGGTCTCCTTTCAAGTCTTCTGCTCCATTTGAGCTGCCCATAGAAGAGGCAAAGAAATATAGTTTTGAATTGAACCTACATGGCAGAAAACCAAGGGTGGAATAAAATTTACTGGTCAGAGTATACATGCAGCTGTACATCTTACCAAGTCCTCTCTTAGTGATGCTGTTTAGAAAGGATTCAAATGATTTAAATGCTGTTCCATCGCCCCAGAGACCAAGTCGCTCCATGAATGCCTGAAAATCAAAACAGCAAGTGTCTGTATGATAGTGGTAACAAGTTTGTAATAATTTTGATCTCTTTGAGACCAAGTAAACTGTCTTTAGTGATATTAAAACAGTGGATAGCGTTGTTGGCATGCTCTAATTGGCTACTGGAACTCGGGATAGCAAGTGCTATTCACCTCCAAGCAATTTGCGAGCAAAAATTGGAATCGTTAAAAGGAATAAATGAGTTAAAAATCATCATTTTTGTGCTATATTATCTCACTGTTTCGCAGCTCAGTAAATATCCACTACTAGCCACCTCCACCTAGGTGAATGGTTGTTAAATATTATTGAGGTGTCTGTGTTATGAACATGTCAATTCTTGGTTTGCAACCACGTGACAAGGCGGCCATGTTGGTGGTCAATACAATACAATTTTTGTCACAGAATTTGCATGAAAATAGAGTTTAGTTCCCAGCGGAGAGAAACACTTTTGTTCTTGACCACCAACATGGCCGCCATGACGTCACGTGCAAACCAGCAATAGGGACTGAAAGGTTTAAATGTAACACCATCTTTAAGATCTGTACCTGTAGCGGTGTTCTCAGTTAAATCCGTAACCTGTAATACCTGCGTGGGGTGTATAATGGCTAGCTTAGAATACAAAGTTCAGTAAGGCATGTTGGGTATGTGACGACACCTTGTACAGAAATGGAACAGTTGATGAAAAAGTTATTGAGAACCCTGTATAGAAGTGTGTCCCTGTAGTTCGATTTTGGCCCTTAAAAACCGCAGAAAGGAATTAGTCAGTTTTGCAAACTGAACACCAACATTGTTATGAATCCCAACCGAGCAGTTGGATATTCACACAGCAAAAGTGGCCGAGGACTTAAAAACAGGACTTCCATGTTCTGGCCAGTGGATAACGAGGCAGACTTGAACATGGGTCCACCAGATCTAGATTACATGTTAGCAATTCTAACAACTCAACCAAGCTGCCTACCCACTGAAAGCAGTTCTTGTATGGAATAATTAAAAATAATACAATAAAGTCTTTTAAGACGGACACCCAGGTGGACACCCCTTTAAGACGGACAGCCCTGTATTAGGTGAACACCTCTCTAAGACAGACATCAATAATAATGTTATTATTGGCTGGTACGTTCTGGCTGAATTTCACTTGTTCATCTGTAACTATAAGGCGGACACCTCTAGATCTCAGTAAGTCGCCAGACAGCTACAGCTGTACATGTACAGCTGGTCCCAAAGGTATCCAGCTTAGACAGACTGCACTGTACCATAAAGTTATAGACCTACCATATTTTTTACATCTGTCACACCAGTGGCACTGCAATAAACAACACGAGCTTTCGGCAGCATCCTATGAAATAAGAAGGATAATGATATGGATAAATGATGTGGTCTGATGGGAGTAAGATGGGGTTAGATAGGAGGATGGAGAGAAATAGGGGCAATTGGGAAAATAACTATGGCGTATGCACATTTGGCCATGCATGTTAGTGTTCGAGAACAATAGAAAATGTTTGCATAAGAAATAGAGTTTAATTCCCAAAGGATGAAAATTTCATTGTTCTGAACACCAACATGGTTGCCCAGCTGCATAAACACAATTCCCTGTTAGAATTGAGCAAGTGAGCCCAGCATTGAAATAATATTATTACATGACTTTGTACATGCATGCAGATTTATATCTTCAGTAATGCATTAACAATATGTTTTCCTTCTTGAGATCATTAGTTTCATGTTGCCATGGTAACACTAAATGTCTCTTGATACCCAAAAACCCAATACTGCTATCAAAAATGCAAAATGTCTAATGCTCCTTTTTTTAAGACAATCAAATCATTGCAAATAAATTAAATTATGTGGCATAAAATTCAAGTTTACACTCGCATGTGTGGCTTGTTCCCTAAAACAGTTTTAAAGCTTATTATTATGTTATACCTTTGTATAGTTGTGACGGCAAGAGCAACTTTTGTACTTGTTTCCTCTTTGCCCTAGAGTAAATAAAAGTAGTTAACATATTGTGGGTAAAAATGGCAACCACCACCAAAATACTAAAAGTTTTTGCTTTCTACCAATAAATAAGAATTATGCAAATGAGATTACAAATTTTTAAATTGAAATTTCCCAAAAAAAAAAATAATTCTGGTGGTCGTAGCCAAATGATGCCAACATGAAAATGGCTTTCACAAGCATTCACCTATCTTACACACCACGATGAACAACAACCACATTTTTAATAATATAAAAATGGCTTATTTACTTGACAAAAACATTACACTGCTACATGTTTGTTGGGTTCAATTGAGTTTGCAGTGATTGAAAGAGGTGCGAGGAGGCTAATCACTTACTGGTACAAAATGCTTTGCTTTATGACACTCATCAAATATAAGACATCCATTAAACTGCTCCCCACCACACCAGTCTATAAGCTGCTGCAGTCTGCTCTGACGATTAGCACCTAACGATAGAACAACGTCAACAAACTTGAAGCAATTTGAGTACAAAGGGTATTACTAACAGAAATATAACGCCAGTTTATCAACCAATCAGAAGTAAAACCAAAACCAATAATATTGTGACCTGCTCCCAAACATTTTCCCTTGCTTGGCACCAGTTACATTTTACATGTACAATAATTTTATTATTTGCTTTAAGTTCTGATCAGTTTATTGGATTTTCTGCATCTGTTGTGATTGGTGGGGGGGGGACAGAGGGGTCAAAACCTCCTGCTTCCCGTACCCCGTTCTCCCACCTCCCGTACCTTTGTGTCCCTTTGTCTCCCAACTCCCGCTTTGTTTGTTCTTGTAGAGAATTTCGACAGCTTGCGAGACACTGACACAAGTGTACATGTGTCATGTCATCTCATTCATGACCTATGACGTAACCGAGTTGATTTAAGATTCCAATTTCACCAGAATTAATGCTGTTTTTTAGCCCGAGTACGAATTTACGTTTTCTCGCATATAAAATTTTGTTTTAAGCCTCGGAGGACGTTAAATGGAAGTCAAAAAATGTTGTTGGGATCGTATTTTTGACTGGACGAAAAGCAGTGTAATAAATACGAATGCTTGCCTTTTTTAATTTCTCTCCCGCTTCCAGCCTCCCACTCTTTCTTCTCCCATCTCCCATACCCTCTCGCCCCCTTTTCTCCCGGGCTCCTGCCCCCTGCCCCCCTGCCCCCCTCCACTGATTGGCCAGGGTAAATTCAGGACTTATGGTTTTGGTTTTATGACACTCGACTGAAAACTGCCATAAGAGACATGTACAGTGTATATGTATGTCACCAACAAATAAACAAAACATGTATAACTCACTCACCTTTTTGAACAGAGGATACTAGCGTCGCATATGTACTGAATACCACACCCTCTTTAAAATCAGCAGGTAATCCAAATACTCTGTTCACAAAAAAATATTATAAATGGTTTGAACCCGGACGATCACAGTCAACAGACTAATAAAATTAATGTTTTCAAATTTCAGTCTGCTTTACAATAAACAAAGAAACAAGACTAGTGAAGAAATAACTAGACAAAAGGCAAGGAAATAGTTGGGAAAGTAATGGGTGAGATTGAATTGAGTGTCAGGGTAGGAAAAATGTAAAAAAATATGAAGAATACAATTAGGAGATACTATTAAAACTGAGGAGTCGTGATAGAAATGAGGAGGAAAGAATGTGTTGTTATGGAAAATACCCATACCCCCTCTGCCTGCTACGAGGTATTTTGGTCTGACCCCTTCCCACCCCAGTATACCCCAGTATAATTTATACTAAGGTCTTTCCTTAAAAAAACTTTGGCTTTTGTGACCACCCTTCCCCTCCGAATTTCCAACAATGCTCCTTGCACTGGGTGTGGGCATTTCTTGGAACTGTGGAACTGTGGAACTGTGTGATTATATATTAATTGCCAAGAATTACACAAGTACACTGTAATTAATACTATTTCTATGTACCGGGTCTCTTTATCAAGCTGCTGGCAACCATCAATCACTTTGATGTAGCAACTGATGTCATGTAAATCCCTAAAAATTGAAAATAACAATCAGAACACACTTAGATCTTCTAACGCTACACAAAGCTGCTGAGTGCCAGCATTTCATAACATTTTTGTTTTGTTTAATGCATTTTAGTTATGTTCCCCATTCTCCTGATAAGTAGATTATGGATGAATTGTTTCAGATTTTGGAATAAGAAAATACACACAATATGAGTTCCCAAAACAACAAAATTCTGTCTAAATTAATTTCAGAATAAATTAATGTACTTTCCAGCTTACTCTTCAGTCTGTGGAAACATAATGAACAGAATGCTATTTCATTTTTAACTTGTGAATATGCAAAGCGTTGAAGGAGTTTATAGCAAATGGGGACAATTAAATATTTGAATTTTCACTCCTTCAGTCAATCGGCAGTTAACATTAAGCCTGCCATATTGGTCACCTGTCTTTCCCATAGTGATGGCTTTGGAAGGAGGGGAGTGTGGGTAGTTGGACAAAAGGGGTGGGAGGTTGATGGAGCAAAACATTCTGTTCTGTATTTAATTTTTGAGTAAAAGGGTTGAATACAAAGAATTAGCCTTTAAAACTCAAGCTACCAATACAAAAGAGGAGCTAGCACTTGATTGATTTCTTTTGTTCCAGTTCAAACAGACAACAAAGGAATTATGTAATGCTATACTGTTGATTCAGTGTTTAGCAAAAAGTATGACCATGGCCTACATGTAATTCTCCCTGTTTTTTTTTTTTCAAACAAACCTTTGTGCATCTAATCGTAGGTCAGCTGAAATACTGAACCAGACATGTCTGCATCTTCCACGGGCAAAATTATCCAACACAATTCCAGAAATCTACAGTGGAAAACAACCTCATGAATGGATATACTCTGACTAAACATTCAGAAGTTGTTTATTGAATATTATTTTGCTCAACTATTTCAATTCTTTGTTCGTAACAGTGAGATTCTCATAATCAAGGTTCTTTGTTCGTAACAGTGAGATTCTCATAATCAAGGTCCTGAGTTTTATGTGCATTTAGGGGATCCAGAAAAGAAAATGCTTGTGGAAATTGCATGGAGCTGAACATGATCTTGGCCATGCAAGTAAAACCCAGTGAATTGATGGACAAGCAACATGCTGAGACAAAGGATAACAACATTCACCCGAGATGCAGAGCATCTTGAGAATGGATAGACCCAATATAATAGGAGGCCTTTTCAGAGTTGCTGCCTTTAACAGGAAACAACAATGCAATACACTCTTACATGATTTTTAATAGAAAATTAGTGGCATTTACAAAATGATTAACCACTGATGTTCAACTGGAAGTGCGTGCAAAAACAAACTATTTATGAATATCACTAATGAATGCAGACAGATGCAACCAAAAGTGAGAGATAAGTTACAGAGGGGTTATGTATAAAATATTGCCGACAGCACTCAGTAGTTTCTACATGACATTTAAACTCACTTGTCTTCCTTTTCCAACTCCAGCACCATCGCCAATAAAGAACCCTGCCCTTTGTTCATTGGCAAGTACCATCTGATGTCTCTGACACTAAAAACAAGAGTATCTTACAGGAATTTCCATTGATGCTAAAGTTATTGCATTGTGCTTGTTCATGTATGACTAAAAATACCTTATTCGTACTAATTTTCGCGGGCACTTAATTTCGCGAATTTGGAACACGAATATTTCGCGAGCATTAATTTTCGCGATTTTGCAAAAAATGATAAATTAAGGGCATTTAATTTCGCGAAAATTGACAAAAGACAGACTTAGAAAACCGTTTTTTATTGAATGATCACTTAAATGACGATTGATTTGCAATCATGATTTGCAATTAGGTAATAGAAATAGCGTTTATAATCAGACTAATCAAGCAAATACTGCAAATCAATCAAATGCTAATGCAATATTGTACTTAATAAAAGTCAATTGTAAAAGTCAATTGGGAACGTTTGAACCTTTCTCACGAAAGAAAGAACCTCCATGATCGCTATGCTATAGCTGCTTATAAGCGCCTTCCGGGACGACTTGCTGACTCAATCATTGGTCACTTACCCAGAGAGATCTCTAGGCCTACACGTTTTTTTCTTTTAAGAGGAGGGGTTGCTTTCGCTGAAGTCATAAATACAACGCACAGAAGATCACCGCTTGTACAAGGAGGACTTGAAATTCCAGTTAAAGTTGTGATTGAAATGGAAGCCACAGCAAAGAACAGATTGATAATTGACAAATACAAAGAGCTTGTGTTGGCTAATTATAAAGTAAGAGCCTGACCTAAATGGACATTTTGATGACTGCACGAAAGATGTTTTAAAAGAGCTACATGTACAAGAAGAAGAAATGAGTGATTCGGATGAAGAAAGTGCTGAAGTCGAAGATAAATAGACTGATGACAATTACCATGTAGCTATAAACGCAGTTAATCATTGATTAAAGCAATTATAGAAGTGTATTAAATTTCGCGTGTTTAATTTTCGCGTATCCTAATTTTAGCGAGTCTTTAATTTCGCGATTTTTTACAAATCGCGAAAATCGCGAAATTAAAGCCTCGCGAAAATTAGTACGAATAAGGTATCTCGATATTTACAAAAACTCGCAAAGCTGAATCTGTGTGAAATTTGCTGAATACCAAGATAGATTGTTTACTTTAATTTTTGCTACAGCTATGCTCATTGTTGCCAGACACAACTGAATGCTTCTAAAAAGCTTGCAATACTATTTTTGAGATTTGTCAGCTTGCGAGGTAGGCAACTAAAGCTGTCATTTTCCTTGAATTTGAATGTCAATGGGTGCCTTTATTTTAATTCAGGAAATCAATAAGTTAGTGTACCTGTAACCCAGTGGGTAACCTCACTATAATGGCCTATACGGGGATGCTCCGTCTGAAAGGGATACCTTTTTTAGGCTGGAGGTATATAAAAGGGTAGGGATTTTATAAGTTGAGGTATAGAAAAGGGTATATAAAAAGAGCCTTTCACAATATCTCAAACAGACGCACATAATGGCTAATTTGTCTATGAATATCAAAGTATTTTCATGTTTATACTGAAGTGAAAAGTGAGTAAACATTTTTAGCCAAAATGCTTCTTTTGTTTTTCCTTTGTCATTACAACATGTATTGGGGATGTAAGTAAATTAAGTAAGTAAGTAAACAGCCACATACATGTAGGTATATGAAAGGGGTAGTACCATTTTCAATGAAAGGTATATGAAAGGGTTACCTTTTCTGTCCAAAACGGTAAATAAAAGGGTAAGGGTTTGGACCTTGGGGAGGAGCATCCCCGTACAAAACTTTGTTGAGTACCCCCCCCCCCCCCCCCCCCCCCCCCCCCACTCCCTGGAACCTGTTGGGAGTTGTTTGGTACAGGTGTATTTGTTTGGTACAGGTGTACATGGATTACATTGATTGCATATAAGATTAGGCTTTCAAGAACAATCAACTGATTTACCTGACAGCATCGAACATTTGTTTACATGTGGTAGCCTAGCACCGTACAAACCTGAAGGGACTGGACTTTGTTACTAAGCAAAAGTTTCACATTAAATTTGTAAAATGGGTATTTAATTAAAAAGAAACTTGTGTCTACTTACAGCATACAAAACTCCTTCCAACTGCAAATCGCTTAGTTTGCCTGGTCAGAAAAAAGAGATACAGATTTCATGAACTTTTTCCCTTTAATTTTCAGGAGACTTGGAGTTAAATACTCATACATACAAGTTAAGGCTAAAGGCATCATGAATTAAAGAGCCTGTATGCATTACAGCTAAACCTCACGGTACCAGGCTTGCTCTCACCTGTCTCTACTAAATCTTGTGGAAGTGATTCAAACAACTGGTATTTAGCTGCTGGTAGCTGCTGAGCCTGGTGTGGAAAGAATAATTTAAAAGAAGAAATACGTAAATAAAGTGTCACCATTCAAATGAAAGCTCTAAGTAGTACTTTCCTGTGGTACTGTTTATTACGCTGTACAAAGTGGTTCTAACTTTTGGATCTGTGGATGAAATCTTCAAGTGTGACCATATTCAAATAAAATATATTGAGCAGTACTCTCCTGTGGTACTGTTTGTTATGCTGTACATGAACAAGTTGGTTCAACTTTTTAAGTCTGTGAATGAAACCCCAAAAGGTGACCATTCAAATCAGTGAAAGCTCTTGGGCAGTTTTTTCCTGTCAGTGGTGGATAGAAAGGTGTCTGTGGATGAATGAATGGTGTCTGTCTGTCTTTATATACAGTAAAAGACAATGAAGCACTGTACCGATGGTATGGGGGGAGTTGACAGGGAATTGATGCTCCTGTTATACATGTTGTTGTGTATAATATTTTTACTTACTGCCAAACACCCAGCTTCTACTATATCTCCTGGATGATGTTGAATACCCTTGTGGTTCAATGAGTTGCATAAATAGCTTGAGAAGACATCTTCACTGTGAATCGAGATAAGCATGAACTTTCAGACAGTGACAATCAAGGGAGATTTAATGAGATCTAGCCCTGGTGATCATGAAGGATTTGACGATTTCCCCTGGAGTTCCCCTTTAATACAAGGATATCGACACCAAGACCCTAAGGCTTGCACATCATGGTACACGAAGATCATTGAGAAGTTGCCCAGAATGGGCTATTGCATTAATAAGATGCACCCTCCAGTTGTGGAATAAAGGAATTATTCAGTGGAAAGGGTGAAAATGGTGGAATTCTTCTAGGGTACAAGGGATGAAAGGAGTGGAATTCTTTAGGGGTAATTAAAACCCATATTAATAATGGCATTCTTTAGCTTTCGGGATGAATAGATGTTTTAAGGAATTTTTGAAGATTCAAAAACGCTTTTCTTAAGAAATTCTTCAGGGGTTAACACATTTTTCATGGAATTCATAAGGCGTAAGAAGCAAAGGAAAGGCTAGTCCTCAACGGGGGCGGGGGGGGGGGGGGGGGGGGAGCGGAATTTAAATGCGATAGCTCAATAATGAAGATCCTTGAAGATCTTGGCAAAAGATGTAAAATACGTAAGCCTGCCTTAATAATGTGACTTAGCTTAATCGGGCTGCAATAATAAAATTCAACCGATGATACGAACCTTCTGCTCTCTGCCACAACACCATGCGCCATCTTGTTGAGTTCTTCATGTTCCTCGCTTGGGTTTTCAACGCGATTTATAAAGACACGGCGTGGCGGAACAGGCGACTCTGGACTAGAGAGAGCCATGGATACCTTCAGAGTGCAGGAATTTGGAAGAATTACCTTACATTTTCGCGATTTTCTAACTAAAATCCTTCGATTATAACCGGTGATTCGATAGCAAATCTTCCCGCATTTTTGAACATTACCGCATTACTACCGTGGGCGCTAATGACCATAACCATAATGCACTGGGCTTGAGGATCTCGGATTCGATCAGCCGGCCAAGCCTTTTTGGACACACACCTTTTGTACTTGTTTGGTTGTTGTAGAGAGGTGACCGTTGTGGGAGGTAGGGGTGTAATATGAAACGGTGCGCATGACGGCTTACAACAGTTTTATAATTTCGAGGGTTTTTTTTTTTACAAAATCTGTAACCAAATTCCCGTTTTATCTTGTAATCATTTTGAAAGAACATAAGTTCTTTCATTTCTCTATTATTTGAGTGTAACGCTTTACCGTTTTTCAGTTGTTTCTTAATTATAATTATTACTCTTATAAGGGTAAAACCCCAGACAAAATGTTCGGGACACTGCGCCTCTCAGATACCCCTTCCCCATTACCAAAGTTAAAAGAGCTAAAAGGTCTTGTTTTTTACGCAAAAATCGCCGGGTTTTTTTCAAAATTGATCAAGTATCCCAAGGAATTATAACTTCCGTTGTAGCCTGTTCCAGGCTCTCAGATAGTGGGGGAGAGCAAAAAATGTTGGAGCGAGCGAGGAGGAAAAATTGAGCGGGGAATGCCCCCCTTCCTGAAAGTAGACGTCACTTCTACTTTCTATAACACGAAAATTTGTTGCGCGCGAAGGTGGAAATACGTGCAATATCAGGGCTGCAACCTGCGCGACAAGTTGCACGATTTTGTTTCCCGTATTACTTCACCTTTAAACGCCTTCCAACATTTGCGCCAACATTCATCCAACATTTTATTGGACAAAATGTTGGAACCGTTTGAAACAGGACGTCCAACATTGTTGGAAGTGTTCAAAAATTTTTAAGCTTGTTGGAAGCGTAGTTCTAACAAATTAAATTGGTTCAAACTTTCATCCAACATCGACTCAACATTTTCTTTGTTCTAAAAAGCGTTGGATCGTGTTGAAGCTGTTTAAACAATTCATTTAACATTTGCGCACATCAGGCGTCCTCAGTTCCCCGCAATGAGTTTTTTGAATATGTTGACCCTACTGTTGGGCGCGCCAAAGTCATGTTGGAACCGTTTCAACGGCCACCAGGAACGGCCACCGCACAACTTCTATTTCCCGGTTCTATGTTTGCTTTTAAAACATCTTCCCACTTGACGGCATTCGTCCAACTTTTCGGGACGAATGTTGGTCAAAGAAAACATGACTGTAATCTCAACAATAAAATGATAAGATGATCCTGAAAAATTACTTCCGTTGACAAAAACTAAACGGCAAAAACGGATGGCTAATCCTAACGGCCAGAGAAAGATAAATTTTAAAAATACGATTTAAAGTATCGGTGCTTTTTCATTTGGTTTTCTCCTGTTTTCGTTTGTCTTTTCTCTGTAACATCAGAATCACGAGTTGTCGTTTACTTTTTACTAACAGAAATGTCCGTGAATTAATTCCGGAAAGAAGAACTACAGAGTAGAAGGTAGTTGTACAATTTCCAAAAATTCAATGAAAAGAGAACTGCCCTTTTATATACAGTACTTCCCACTTCAAGAAACCTCGCTTGCAGGCTACTTAAAATCTCAGTTTGTCTATTGTGTTTCAGAAAACTAGCGACATACCAGGCGTTATTTTGCGACAAACTTGTGTGGGGATCCCGCCAAAGGATCGAAAAAGGAGGAAATTGTTAGCTCATATTTACATTCGATCTCAGACACAGTTTATGAGAGGTCCCACCAACTCTACTGAAATATAACGTCGGGAATTAGTGTTGGGAAAGAGCGGCAGCGGGAGCCATGACTCCTCGTTCACGTAACATCAATGAAAACTCGCTAATTGACAAATCAAATGGAAAGCAAGGCAAGGAACAACCTCGTTCTCGTTCCCTCGTTATCTTGTAGTCATTGAAAGCCGAATTATTTCAGTTGTAATGTTTTATCTTATATATTTTTTTAATTGCACCATATTTCATTGTAATCTTATCTTCTTTTGTTTCTTGGTGATTTCAATTGTAACGTTTTTCTTGTAGTCATTTTTATTCCCTAAAGATGTTAGGCCTACCTGACGAAATATTGCGCAGAATATAAATAATACCAGCTGCAAAATTAGCCTTGATTTATTAGTTATTTCCGAATTATCATGAATGGCATTTTTGTAATTAACGGTCCCAACATTTGCGCCAATGATTCATCCATCATTTTGTTGGCCAAAATCAGCTGGGACCGTATCTTTGAACAGGTCGTCAACATTGTTGGAAGTTTTGAAAAATGTCCAACATTTTCTTTGTTCTCAAAAATGTTGGATCATGTCGAAGCCGTTTGAACACTTCGCTTCATGCATTCGCGCCAATCTTATACCCAGAGTTCTCAGGCTTCTCGACCCGCTGACCAAGAAGTCCGAAACGAGAATCAGCGTTCCCAGTTCATCGCAATTAGTTTTTTTAATATGTTGACCCGGCCTCCGTACAACTTCTATTTTTGCTTCAAACATCTTTCCACTTGACAGCATCCGTGCAACTTTCGGGACGGATGTTATGGTCAAATTTTGGAACCGTTTAAACGAGGCTTTTATTTTTAGAAGGAAAAATTGGCAATAATCTCAATAACACTTCAAGATCAGCAAAACCAAAGCGACAAAGTGATAATATGACCCCGTAAAAGTATTTCCGATGACAAAAGCTAAACGGCAAAAACGGACGGATAATCCTAATGGAGAGAAAGATAAATTTTAAAATACGATTAAAAGTATCAGTGTTCAATCAGTTGGCATTCTCCTGTTTTCGTTTGTCCTTTCTCTGTAACATAAGAATCACGAGTTGTCGTTTACTTTTTTTCTAACAGAAATGTCATAAATTCTTAGAATTCCTCTTCAAGATCGTATTTTAATTCCGGAAAGAAGAAGTACAGAGTAGAAGGTAGTTGTATAATTTCCAAAAATTAAATTAACTTAGATTTTCCCTGAAGGAAAAGATAATCGCCCATTATATAAAATTCTTCCCACTTCAAGAGAGCTTGCTCGCAGGCTACTTTAAATTTACGGCCGTGCCGTTCGAAATTAATCGGTTAAAAAAATATTCCTTTAATACTGTACGATCAGCCTTTCATTTTATTTGTCTACAGTTTGTGTTTCATAAAACTAGAGAAATACGATATTTTGCGACAAACTGCATTTGTGGATCCCGCCAAAGGATCGAAAAAGAAGGAAATTGTTTGTTTGTATTTATTACATTCGATCTCAGACTGGCCAGTTGATGAGAGGTCCCGCCAAATATAGTCAATGCACGCCACGCGTTTGGGGAAGATCGCGGTTATTTCACATCGGAGCATTTTATTATTATTATTATTATAAACTTTATTTCACACAGAATTCAGAAAGTATACACTTATTTACACTGAAGCTGTGCCTAATAATATAATAATAACAGTTAATAAATAATAAGAAATAATAAAATCTAAAAAAATACATAAGTAATTATATGATCAATATAAATCCTAAGAACCTAATACAATCTAAAGCCTAACCGTAATGTAACCAATAATTCTTAACAAAACTTCTCACGGATTTCGAACATTTTACACTATCATTTAAATCATTAAATGATTTCATTTTGTGAAAAGCCATTAAAACTTTTACACGAAGTGCTGATTGAGGGCATTGTTTTTTAGTCTCCTAGTGGATATGGACCACCATTTTTACGTGGGTGTGGCTTTTAGCCGTTTTGGTCTGAAAATGGCCGGTATGGCTTACATAGGGAAAGAGGTGTCGATTTAGGCTTTCGGGGGCCCGTTTCTCGACAGTTCCGGTACTGGAGTCCCCTACAAATCAGTTTTCTCTAGCTATTTCTCTAAAATCCACACAGAAAAAAATCCCGATTATTTTGTCTTCGGTCACGTAACGTAACAGCTGAGACGTTGTTGAACAAGGTTGGGCAAGGAAATGGCGAGTTTTTCGTGAGATAAGTCGTGAGATAAGTCGGCAAATCGATTTTCCAAGACTACTACATATAAGAACAATGACCTTCCTTTTCCAAAACGGTAAAAGAATGCGCAAAATAAAACTGAAAGGCTACGTTTCAACAAGAGAAAACTTCCCAGTAACTAATCATGAAAGGGGAGCTAGCGACCTCCCGACGTCAGGAGCCGATGAGACTCCTGCCGACGTACGTTAACGGGCAAATAATCGGGATTTTTTCTGTGTGGATTTTAGAGAAATAGCTAGAGAAAACTGATTTGTAGGGGACTTCAGTACCGGAACTGTCGAGAAACGGGCCCCCGAAAGCCTAAATCGACACCTCTTTCCCTATGTAAGCCATACCGGCCATTTTCAGACCAAAACGGCTAAAAGCCACACCCACGTAAAAATGGTGGTCCATATCCACTAGGAGACTAAAAAACAATGCCCTCAATCAGCACTTCGTGTAAAATACGTTGACATTTGAATAAAGTATATTTTTTCGGGGATGCTTTCAAATCCTTTTAATTAATAGGGTGTTTTCTGTCATTAGGTGTTAAAAAGGACAAACCGCACGCAATTGTCAGCACCGAACCCGTTTGCGTCATCTTAATATCTGATTCTAGCTTTTGAGTCTGTTGATGAAATTCGCTACTGAGCAGTTACTTTCTGTTAAACTGTTTACTATGCTGTACAAGGTGGTTCTAACTTTTGAGTGTGAATAAAATCCTACTAATGTGAACATTCAAATGAAAGCTGTTGAGCAATACTATGCTGCAGAAGATGGCGAGGAACGTTCTAACTTTTAAGCCTGTGGATGAAATCCTAAAGTGTGAGCATTCAAATGAAAGCTATTGAGCAGTACTTTCCTGTGGTACTGTTTATTATGCTGTACAAGGTGGTTCTAAAGTGTGAGCATTCTCATTTTGCTCTACTGAGCAGTGCTTTCCTTAAGTACTGTTGGTTTATACCGTACAATGTGGTTCTAACTTTTGAAACATCTGATCTGTAGATGAAATCCTAAGGTGATGTTGGTCGTTGATTTTGAAGTTTTAAATCGAGGTTAAAGATTGTAAATATCTGACATATTTTGTTTGATTGTCACATTTGCATTTGGGGTACTTGGCACGTTTTCAAGGTAAAGGATTAAGGCGCGCGTGATAAATAGCGATAAACAAAACTTTCACCCTGTATAGTATATGTTACTTGTAATCTTGTAATCTTAATAAACCCCCTCTTTTTAGTCTGTGGATTAAAACCTTAAGTATGACATTCAAATGAAAGCTACTGAGCGCTACTTTCCTGTGGTGCTGTTTATTATGCTGTACAAGGTGGTTCTAACTTTTAAATCTGTGTATGAAATCCTAAAGTGTGAGTGACCATTCAAATGAAAGCTGAAAGCTACTGAGAAGTACTTTCCTGTGGTACTATTTATTATGCTGTACAAGATGGTTCTGAACGTTTGAGTCTGTGGATGAAATCCTATAGTGTGGCCTTCATCTGTACTTTACTAAATATAACCTCCGTTGATTTCACAACAATAACAATGTCTGCAACCTCAATTTCCGTGATTCTTTGATGACCACGCATAAGTGAAGATTGACACTTATGGAGTCTTAAGTGTCTTATAACCCCAACCTCGTTCCCAGGGTCTCTCTTCTTCCCGCCCCCTGGAGCGAGAGGGGGCGGGAAGAAGAGAGACCCTGGGAACGAGGTTGTTATAACCCAGCTTAAGGGAGTCCCAAACATAAAAATTCAAGAAAAATCCCAAATTTTATTTTGTAAAATATTGAAAAACAAATGGTACCATGCTATAGTAATGCTGAAGAGGTTTCATTTGAATGGTCACACCATAGGATTTCGTTGACTGACTCAAAAGTTATTGAACTACACTACATGTCTTCATAGCTGACTCTGGTAGTGAAAGGCATAAGCGACATTTTTCCAGCACCGAATCGAGCGGGGGGGGGAGGGGGGGAGGGGTTCATAATGTTTCATTTGAAACGTTCAAGATTGTAGCTATGTATATGCCAAGAGAGGTACGAATGACCTCACCCCACCCCCTGCGAAACCAGAATGAGCCGTTCGTCTCCATAGAAAGGTTTCCCTATTTAGTCTGTTTAACTAAGTATCTTTGTTGTGTATATGGTTTATCAGTATTAAACCTCGAGTTCTGTTATTAGACGTTGTTATTTTGTCTTTTAAAAAGCGCAAGTTGTTATAAAAATTATTACACATCAAATTCGCATTAATTAACTGCATATACCACACGAGAATTCGCGTTAATTAAATGCATGTATAAAACATAACTTTTCGAAAATTCGTGTTAATTGTATAACGCGTAGATTTTGTTCGCGTTGTTAAAATGCTTCGTTATATTCCTATAATAAGGTATGCCTAAATGCCATTTTTTCGTTACTCGGAGATCAGATTTATGGAATTATGTATCTCTGGTTAACGTTTCAATCAATCGAAATATGCCATCATAGGTTTGTAGATCAATGTTATGTAATGTTTTGTGAATTTTTGGCGATTTTTTTGAGTGTGTGAAAGAAGGAGAAAGGGAGCCTGGAGGGAGACGTGTGAAATTTAAAAAAATGAGAAATATTAAAGATTTTATGAAGTTTTAAAATCAGAACATGAAGTTAATAAATAGAAGTATAGATGGACACCAAAACAGTCCGCTATCAGCCTGGGGTGATCTTGCGTGGGTATCAACTGTTTTTTAGTGTTTGAAAATAATTTGTTTTTCTTTTTACTTTCTTTAAAACTCTTCATTAACTCCCCCTTAATCAACAACAACAAACAAAAATTTATTAGACATATAAACTTCAATACAATTGCCCTGCAAATTAGCAAAAACGCTATTCGAGGCAGGGAAAAGTAATGTAATTGAAAATAATAAAGGTAAGACAATATAACAATACAGAAGCTGATCTGTAGAGTTACAGATTATTTTAAAGCTTTAGATAAAATCATGATATTGGTGGCAGACACGGGAAATAAATGAAATATGCAAATTATAACAATTTCATTTGTTTAATATCACAAAGTATTTGGGGAACATCAATATAGTCATCTGTTTTCTGAAGAATCTCCAAAAGAATTTGTTTGATTTTCGATTTGGATTGAGATTTCCTCAACGATTTAAGAGATTTAGGTAGTCCGTTCCATATCATAGCACCAGTTCTCGCAAATGATTTTTTCATTTTTCCGTTCGGGAGTACTCAACATAATAATTTTGGTCATTTGATGTAGACCTGGTTCTATAGTTGTGTACATCGGTCGTTAGTCTGAACATACTTCTCAGATTACTTGGAACAGTTTGGTGATAAACGTCATGCATCAACAGCGAAAGATGTTTTAAAATTTAAAAAGGTTAATGGTAGAGTCCTCGTTTGCTGGAAGAAGGGAATGGCATGGTCCGTAGGTTTAGCGAAAAATATCAATCGAAGAGCTCTTTTCTGAAGAATAAATAATTTATTTGTATGAACTTTAGCACCTTGGCCCCAAGCACATATACCATAGGTTAGATAGGGCGAAATTAGAGACTGAAAGATAGTCAAGAGCGTTTGACGAGGAACAAAATGCCTTAACTTTGCTATAACACCAACGCATTTACTGATTTTTCCAGATATGTGCTCAATATGGCGTTTCCAGGAGAGATCAGCATCAATAAACTCCTAGGTATTTAACATATTCCTTCATCTCAAGAAGTTTGTGTGAATTTGTTTCATTATCAAGAACAGTAATGCGTGGAATAAATGGTAAGGATTTTTGACCCTATAACCCTATAACCAATCCCAACAGTGCCAAAAATCACAATTCAAGAAAAATTCTAAATTTCATTTTGGACTATTGAAAAACAAATGTACTACCGAAGAGGTTTCATTTGAATGGTCACACCATAGGATTTCATCCACAGATTCAAAGGTTAGACCCATCTTGTACAGCATGATAAACAGCACCAGGAAAGTACTGCTCAGTAGCTTTCATTTGAATGGTCACACTTTAGGATTTCATCCACAGATTCAAAGTTTAGAACCACCTTGTACAACATAATAAACAGTACCACAGGAAAGTACTGCTCAGTAGCTTTCATTTGAATGGTCACACTTTAGGATTTCATCATCAAACTCAAACATTCAATAGAACCACCTTGTACAGCATAATAAATAGTACCACAGGACACTGACAGGAAAGCACTGCTCAGTAGCTTTCATTTGAATGGTCACACTTTAGGATTTCGGCACAGATTCAAAGTTTAGAACCACCCCGTACAGGATCGTACAGCATTATAGAACTATATTACATGTCGGCACAATAGACTCTGGGAGTGAAGGGGTTGATCCTGGTTTTCACTTGCGACATTAACAGATAAAAGCATAAGCATAAGCGGATCGAAGCATAAGAACAGTTGCGTCAAGTGAAAACGAACACGGACATAAGTATCACTGGACATATTAAGCGTATATTATGCTTCCGCTTATACTTACGTGTCGGGCTCGTTTTCACTGGACATAAGAGCTGTTATGCTTTCGTTTAAGCTTATGTTTATGTCGGGCCCGTTTTCACTGGTCATAAGGGCTGTTATGCTTCCGCTTATGCTAAGCTGAATCTTAGCTTATGCTTATGTTTATGTTGGGCCCATTTTCACTGGACTCGCTGTTATGCTTTCGCTTATGCTTATATTTATGTTGGGCCATTTTCTTCCGCTTATGCTTCTGCTTATGTGTCGCTAGTGAAAACCAGGCTCTAAGCCGAGAACACGCTGGCTCACTCACCACTTGTTCGCATCAGTCAGTATATATTGCCGGGTTTCTGACCTTTTATCTGACCCTTTTTATCTTAAGGTGGGCGTTGAAAAAATCACACTTGGCACACGTTAGGGGGTAAAAGGTTCTAATACTTTCGATTAAGAATTGATAAATTGCAGATAAAACTGAATCCGATTTTTTGACCTCGCAGCTTAAACCCAAAGGGAGCCCACGGTGAGCTTATGAAAGATGGCATGGCTTGAGCCTAATTTGCATAAAGTCCGAAAACAATCACATTTTTACAGAAAGTTACTGAAATACTCTCAAACTTGGCAATAGTATAAAATTTGATGTCGAACATTTTCGCCACGTGACCTAACTAGACGAAAAGAAAATTCATGGTGTATGAGCGGCGTTTCTCACGCCATAGTATTATTGTTCCATTTAACCCTTCAACTTGTAAGAGTGCCAAAAACAAAAATTCAAGAAGTATTCCAAATTTCATTTTTCAAAATATTGAGAAACAAATGGTACCGTGCAAAAGAACTGCCGGAAAGGTTTTATTTAAATGGTCACACCGTAGGATTTCGTCCACAGTCTCAAAAGTTAGAAGTACACCACATGTCTCCAGTTGGCTCTGGGATTTAAAGGGTTAAGTTAATCACTCTTGGCCCACTTGAAAATTCATTCTGCAAGCAAGATTATGCCTAGTCATCAGACAAGAGACCGCCTGATTTACAATTAAGAGATTTAAGGACCTCAAATTCCATTTTCTGTAATTGTAATGGTTACTTCATTACTAAAACAACAATTCTCCAAAAGGGAAACAGTTCCAACTTCCTTTACGAAGGAATGAACCTTGCGAAAGTTCTAGGAGAGACATCCTAGCCTGCCAGAGTACAGTCGGCGTTTCCTTTCCACAGTCTGAGAGCAGAACTGAGAACAAAATAAACAATATACATAAAAAAATGTTTTGTCTCCGATATTTCTGTACGCTTGCGGTTATGCTTATGCTTTATGTCGGGCTTGTTTTCACTGGACATAAGTGCTGTAATGCTTTCGTTTAAGCTTATGTTTACGTCGGGCCCGTTTTCACTGGTCATAAGGGCTGTTATGCTTTCGCTTAAGCTTATGTTTACGTCGGGCCTGTTTTCACTGGTCATAAGGGCTGTTATGCTTTCGCTTATGTTGTGCTTATGCTTATGCTTATGTGTCGCTAGTGAAAACCAGGCTTTACAGCCGAGAACACGCTGGCCCTCACCACTTGCCCACGTCAGTCAGTATACAGGGGCGTAGCTAGGATTTTTCAAAGGGGGAGTCACACTGTGTCACGCCCAGGGTCATGTCCCGTCGACATGCACACTGGGTTTTAGTAAAATAATCTCACAAAGGGGGCTCACGGGCACCCCAGAACCCCCCCGCCTAGCTACGTCCCTGGTATATATTGCCGGATTTCTGACCTTTTCTCTGACCCTTTTCATCTTGAGTTGGCGTTAAAAACAAATCACACTTGGCACACGTTAGGGGGTAAAATGTTCTAATATACAGTCGATTAAGAATTGATAAATTGTCAGGATAAATAATCCGATTTTTTGACCTCGCATCTTAAACCCAGAGGAGCCCACGGTGAGCTTATCAAGGATGGCATGGCTTGAGCCTAATTTGCATAAAGTCTGACAACAATCACATTTTTACAGAAAGTTACTGAAATACTCTCAAACTTGGCAATAGTATAAAATTTGATGTCGAAAATTTGCGTCAAGTGATCTAATACGAAAGAAAGTTGGCCACCGAGATGGTACATAAACGGCGTTTCTCACGCCATAGTATTATTGTGTCATTTAACCTTTATTGTGCCTTTATATTAATTAACTTCTAAGAATGCCAAAAACAAAAATTCAAGAAGTATTCCAAATTTCATTTTAAACAAATTTGAATTACAAATTGTACCGTGCAAAAGAACTGCCGAAGAGGCCGGGATTTCATTTGAATGGTCACACCATGGGATTTCGTTCAAATAAGTATACACTGTCTTACGTGTTTTCATGAATGACTCAAAGAGTGAAAGAGTTAACTTAAGCCGAAATTGTGGATGAAGGGGTATTTAGTAGAAAATTGGATCACTTGTCATATCTCATAATTTTTTTTCTATCTCATCATCATCATCATCATCATCATCATCATCATCATCATCATTTTATTAAACAAATAAATTATATACAAAATTACAGGCACCCGCAGGTAGCATCAAGCTAATCGAGGCGGGTGCTTTTAGAAATAAAGAGATAAATAAGAAATCACATTACAAATAAAATACGGAGATAAATAAATTGGTACATAGATAAATAAAGAAACTGAGTCTTACAAGATTTTGAGTGAGACATTTAACAAGTCGGATAATTATTTTCACACGTCAAAATAAAATAAAACAAAGGAGAATGTCAAGAAATCATGTCTATTATTGTGGGCACGTTAATATACAATTCAGCATTATCAAGTGTTTTGAGGAGTAATTTTCGTAGATTATTTTTGAAAGCATTTTTAGGGAGTGTTTTCAAGGTGTTCGGCAGCGCATTCCAGACCCGGAGTTGCGCCTACCCTCGAAAAGGACTTTCGTTGAATTTCCAATTTTGCACCTTTAATGTAAAAGTTATTAGAAGCTGAAGCTCTTAGCCACCGATAACTTTTGCTATGAACCATACAAAGGCCAAGCAACACCCGTTTGTTCTTAGTTTCAGTTAATCACTCTTGGCCCACTTAAGAATTCATTCTGCAAGCAAGATTATGCCCAGTCATCAGACAAGAGACCGCCCGATTTACATATTAAGAGATTGGTGTAATAGACCAATTCCGATATATTAAAATTCATACTTGGCTCCGAGGCTTAGGGGAATAAAACAAAAGAAATAAATTATTCATACCTGAACCTCGATGTGATTTCTTTTGTTTTATTCCCCTAAGCCTCGGAGCCAAGTATGAATTTTAATATATCGGAATTGGTCTATTGTAAGGGTTACTTCATTACTAAAACAACAATTCTCCAAAAGGGAAACAGTTTCATCTCCCTTTACGAAGGAATGAACCTTGCGGAATCGGGAGTTCTAAGAGAGACATCCTTGCTTCTGCCAGTACAGTCGGCGTTTCCTTTCTGAAAGCAGAAAAACAAATGCTTATGATCATGCATACGTGTCGCTAGTGAAAACCAGGCTTTATAGCCGAGAACACGCTGGCTCGCTCACCACTTGCCCACGTCAGTCAGTATATATTGCCGGGTTTCTGACCTTTTTTCTGACCCTTTTCATCTTGAGGTGCGCGTTAAAAAAATCACACTTGGCACACGTTAGGGGGTAAAAGGTTCTAATACTTTCGATTAAGAATTGATAAATTGTCAGGATAAATAATCCGATTTTTTGACGCTTAAACCCAGAGGAGCCCACGGGGATCTTATCAAAGATGGCATGGCTTGAGCCTAATTTGCATAAAGTCTGAAAACAATCACATTTTTACAGAAATTTACTGAAATACTCTCGAACTTTTCAACAGTACAAAATTTGATGTCAAACGTTTGCGTCACGTGATCTAATACGAAAAGAAAGTTGGCCACCGAGATGGTACATGAGCGGCGTTTCTCACGCCATAGTATTATTGTGCCATTTAACCTTTATTGTGCCTTTATATTAATTAACTTCTAAGAATGCCAAAAATAAAAATTCAAGAAGTATTCCAAATTTCATTTTAAAAAATATTGAGAAACAAATGGTACCGTACAAAAGAACTGCCGAAGAGGTTTCCGTTGAAGACACCATGCATGGGATTTCGTTCAGAGATTCAAAAGTTAGAAGTACTTTACGTGTTTTCATGATTGACAGGCTCTAACAGTGAAAGAGTAAAGACTTTAGCCGAAATGGTGGATGAAGGGGTATTTAGCAGTAAATTGGATCACTTGTCATATTTCATAATTTTTTTTATCTCAGCCATCGATAATTTTTGTTCTGAACCATACTTTTTTTATGAACCATACGAAGGCCAAGCGACTCCCGTTTGTTCTTAGTAAGTCAATCACTCTTGGCCCACTTGAAAATTCATTCTGAGCAAGATTATGCCCAGTCATCAGACAAGAGACCGCCTGATTTACACATTAAGAGATTTAAGGACCTCAAATTCCATTTGCTGTAATTGTAAGGGTTACTTCATCACTAAAACAACATTTCTTTCAAAAGGGAAACAGTTTCAACGTCCTGACCAAGTAATGAACCTTCGGGATGTTCTAGAAGAGACATCCCAGCCTACTAGTCTATAGTCGTTTCCTTTCCGAGAGCAGAAAAACAAAATAAACATATACATTAAAAAACGTTTTCAGTTCCCGATATTTCTGTTTGAAATGCAAACCTTCGACAGGGGAGAGAGAGAGCTCTCTAGCGGAGCGCCAAAGCGGGAAGTTATGATAAGTAATGCGAGGAACCGATTGTGGTGCACAAAAAAACAGCGCGAAAAAGACCATACGCGATCTTACACTCAAAACGCTTTTTCTCAGTCTGCGCGCTATTCTTTAGACACTCAGTTACGTGGGTGAACAGGTTATGTTACCTTCGCTTCCCTTTACTTCCCCTGAAACTGTCTACATCCTTCTACAGCGGACACTAAGTCGTGAAAAATGAAACCTAACATGGGACCTGCATTGTAACACTTCAACCCACTTGTTACCTGCGATAAGGCGTCGGCCTTTTTCAGCTGAGCGAAAGTCTGCGGAAGCGCGGGGAGAAAAACTCGCTCCGAAAAAAGAGCGCCTTATCGTAAGTTACCCCCTTCAGTTACGCCTACCACACAGGCCGTTCACTTCCGTCAGGATAAGCTCACTGAGTATATACTGATAATTTAGTTATAAAACCTGAAGAGAAGGAAGGGGAGTGAAATGGAGAGAGGAAGAGGGACTGGGACATTTCACCCCTCACCACCTACCCTCCGTCTTCCCTATGCTATATCATGCATATGTGGTTCGCGAGCGCGAAGCGCGAGCAACGAGCGCGCGGAGCGCGAGGCACTAGATGGAGAGACGAAAAGCGGTTCTCTCCCTTTCGTGTTGCCTCGCGCTCTGCACTAAGCTCGCACCCCGGGGGGTACTCCCTTAACAAGAAACATAGAATGCACGATCACTACAACAAACCGCTGAGAATGGCCGGATCTGGGTTTCCAGACCTAGATCAGTATTAGTACTTGAAGTGAAACAAAAGAAACGGCAAACTGATCCTTACGGCAGAAAAACAGAAGCAGAAACAAAAACATAAAATAAAATAAAAGTGGAATATAATAGTGCCCAATATTTCGCTTTGCAAAACAAAGCTTCTTCAGGGGCTAGCACTATAGTGCGTATATAGCATTTATAGTGCTAGCCCCTGAAGAAGCTTTGTTTTGCAAAGCGAAATATTGGGCACTATTATATTCCACTTTTATTTTATTTTATTTGTTTTTGCTTCTGCTTCTGTTTTTCTGCCGTAAGGATCAGTTTGCCGTCTCTTTTGGTACTCCTTTATATGACCTATACGGGGACGTGCCGCTGGACAGGGTATGGTTTTTGGCATTTTTGTCCTGAACAGGGTATATAATTTAACGTGAGTCTGTCCTAAACAGGGTCTGAGTGTCCTAAACAGGGTATGGTTCCAGTTACTTTCGCGCTTGTGGCGACTTACCTTGTCGTTATAATTTGTATATTCATGCGAAGGCGAAGTCGTTTTCTCGACAAAGGATCAGTCTACCATTTTATTAAAGCTCAGATCAATAACCACGCTCGAGCCGTGTCCTAGACTAGACAGGGTCCTAAAATAGAGGGTGTTGTCCTACACATGGTAGGTATTTTCGTTTATTTTTGTCCTAAACAGGATCAGGGTCTCAGACCCTCAGCGGCACCCCTATTATTGGTCAAGTACCCCTCCCCCTTCCCCCTGGGGCTCGCACGCCATAAAAGCGGCTGTCTGCAGCCTGTTGTACTGCTGACTATATCACTTCAGGATGGGATCCTAATTACTTACGTAATTTAGTTGTTTCGTTATTTTTCATGTAATGAGATGCTAGAGTTTCAACTAAGCCAGAGATAAAGGATTTATTTCAAAAACCAATAAGTGAAAAACGTTTAGCGGGTGCAAGTCAGCAAATCCACAAAACCCACTTTCAGTCCTCTGATGGACCACCCTGGTGTGGGTTACCAACGGTACTTCAGTCGTGTTGCTAGGAAATATCTCCTTCTATTACAATTTGCGCCAAGATCTCGCGGTAAAATGCCAAATATTAAGATAAGTGGATTAGCTCTCCTAAGATATTTTGTTTTTGCCAACTGTTTTGCGCGTTCGTTTTAAATGTTTGCGGATGGAAAGTGTTGTTATTTTTTATCATTCCACTTTGGGCGAAAATATTTAGATGTATCTTCTTTCATAAGACCGCAAATGACCTAGGTCTTTATTACCACGAGTTTCGTTAATTTGTAACAAGGCTGTTATCTTATACACCCATCGCTGTCATTACACAACAAAGCCGAAATTTCTCGAGGTCATATCTTGTCATATCTGGAGGAAAATTATTTATATTGAATTTCACGTCTCCGTGACGCGGGCGCTTGCTTGAGAAAATCAAGCGAAGAGAAAAAGAGATGTACGGCGATACAAATGGAAACGCTTCAGATGAAGAAAACCCGAATATTTACTTGTCCCAAACAGCTGTTGGAGTTCAATCGACAGCCATACTGTTGTTAGCAGTGGCCTCTTTGATTTGCAATGCACTGGTTGGATATGTTCTCATCAAAAAGCCCGAACTGCTTTCGCATTCATCGGCCAGCAAGCTTCTTCTCAACTTAACCGCGTCAAGTTTCATCCTTTCCTTGACTGTTTTACCGTTTGTGTTCGCTTCTAGTTTGAAGCAACGTTGGATATTTGGTGACGCATTCTGTCAAACTAGCGGATTTCTCACTGTTTTACTCTCCGCGACGTCTTTGGGCACGGTCATGTTTTTGAGTATTGACCGTTATCACTGTATAGTTAATCCGTTAATGTACGACTCTAGAATGTCCCCGACGCGTACGAACGTTTTCATCTTATGTACCTGGCTGGCATGTTTTTTCTTAGCTCTATTGCCTTTGGTTGGCTGGGGAAAGTATGGATATCAAGCTGCCAAAATTTCATGCACTGTCGTCTGGAGTAACTCGATGAGCGAAGGTTATACCAAACTTTATTCTTTTGTAACACTTTTTGTACCGTTGCTGGTCATGATAGTGGCATATTACTACATATTAAAAGCGGCCCGTCGTCAAGCAAGAGTGGGACAAATAGCCGTATTGCCCGCATCCGTGTCAGCAGGGTTACGAACGTCAATACGATCGTCTAACCGTAACTCAATCGCATCAAATGCGAGCGCGTTTTCAGGCTCAAAAGCGCTTCGCACTACGTTTCTAGTACTTGGCACCATTATATTTTGCTGGGGACCTTATGTTATTTCAATTCTGTTGGAATCGGAGCAGATACCTATACGCTATGAATTACAGACTACCTTTGTTATGGTGTCATATTCGAGCACTCTTTGCTATCCTATTATCTACGGGTTTCACATCCGAGTAATCAGACGAAGTATCAAGAGGCTCGTAGCCTCTGTCTTTCTGTGTGGTAACAATACTGTTCGCCCAGCGAGCGATACCGCGTTCTTTTTGCCAACTCGTGCGAATAGATCAGCGTCAGAGGGTTCTGTAAATTCTTTTGACATGGCTTGGTCGCCTCGAAGAGAAAGCGAGAGTCTTTGGGGACTGCCAGTTATCAGAGAAGAGATGGAAAGGGAAAACAAACCGATCAGAACTCGTTCAACTGAAGTCACCGATCTGGAGGTCTGTAATCTTCCAGGAAGTGTGAATTGTTGAAACGGAGAAAAACATTTAAATTTTAGATTTTTAAAAACGTTTAGATTCCTAAACCACTTTTGCGGCGTCTTTACGCTGACAAGTTGTCATTTCTTCGTTAATCTCTTTCTTGAACCCTTTCAAGTGTCTTATTTCGAAAATTCTTTTTCCACTATATTGTAGAGAAAAATAAACAAAACCGTGGGAACGTAAGGCTGTATAGTTTTCATTTGAATGATCACACTTTTTAAAAATATAATTTCATCGCTGACAGGCTCTAAAGTTTATAGAACCACCAATTACAGCAGACAGCAAGAAAGGAAAGGACAGCTTTCGGATCGTTTGAATGGTCACACAAAAGGTTTTCAACCGCAGACGTTTGAATTCAAAGCTAAAGGAGGAAACTATTAATTCCTTTAAGAATCGAGAGTTCACTCTGAAAATAAAAGCGTTAATCGGTTGATTTAGCTCAGGCAATTTTCACCTCAGCTTTGAAAATACACACGAAAGCAAAAGAAAATTTATAGTGATCGGCATTGTCTCGTGTTCATGGCCTTCATATTACTCTAACAGCTGCATACCGGAAGTTGTCTGGGTGGCCTGTTCGCGCCATTTTGGCGTCTGCGGTATGTTTAGATTGGACACATTTCCTATGACGTCACATCTGTTGTTTGTCAGTCAGGCCACCCAGTCTGAAGTAAAACGGATTGGAAAAGGCGTGCGTACGGCTTAATATTCTTATTTAGCCTTATTTTCCGGATTAATCATGTTCCAAGGTCAAATGGAATGGGCGATTCACATGGAAACTTTTTAAGTGCTTTGGCTAGCGAATGTTATTTTCTTCCGCTCGTGTGTAAAATCTTGTTGCATCAGACGTTTCTTGTTTTCTTCTGTTAAGTTGTTCCTTTTCCGCTAAAGGAAGGAAATAGGAGACTTCTCTACTCTGGGTTAGCTCAAAATGTTGAATATCATGTTTGTTAGCCTGCGCGCAGACGTCTCCAATTTCGCGTGAAGCAAAGAAAATTGGAGACGACTGCGCAGGCTACTATCGGATTGTACGAAAACAAACGGCGGGAGGGGGAAAGGAATCTCTTTCGTTTTTCTCCACTTTTCACTTCTCTCGCTAGTTTCGCTCACGTTTACCATAATCTGGTATCCTGGAACATGATATTAAAATAATATGGAATATTATATCAATCTGATGGGTCACGGAGAAAAGCAGGGAATTGGACAGAGTCGAAAAGAAGGCCAAGGCCATGAAGGATTAACTCAAAGGCATTCGCGTGTGTGAGGCTAAAGAAAAACAAATATGTGGCACTGGTCAGTGTAATACCCGAGAAATACACTACTATACCACCGGCTGAGGTTGCTGGCTGTATACGAGTAATTTCTTAGTGGAATCTATCTCTAGCCTGCGAACAGGACGTCTTATTTGGGTTTCGCGCGAGCGTCTCACGCGAGCGGTGAAAAAGCCAGCGAGGGGAGTCGGGCGAGCAAAGTGAGCCAACTCATACACAGGCCATCTGATCCCGCACGCGGTCAAACGTGACGTCGTGCGCGGCCCCTGCCAACAGGAGAGACCTATTGTAGGTGTCCACATTGTTGAGGTGTTTATATAGCGTAACAGAAAGGTTTCCAATACCGTGTCATTAAGGTTTAACACAACAAAATCATTTTACTTGAAACCATCATGTTCAATTTGGCCTCGAAATCCAGTGAAATGAACTTGGAAAAAGGCATCGAGCGCATTTTAGATCACTGAAACTTTGAATTTTACAGATAAAAATGTGAAGCGAACTATTCGTTTATTTGCCTTTCTTTCCATTTCATAGTAAGCGTATTTGGAGTTTGAACGCGTGGTTCCGAGCGTAAAAAACAAAAACATTTACACGTTTTGCTTTTAAAAGCAAAGTAATGTTTATTTGAATAAACTGTTTGTCAAATAGAAAGCTGTGTTCATTTCAGTAAGTTTGTTCATTCACCGTTTTCGATCCTCTGGAAGATCATGAAAAACAAGACTGATATTGCGTTATGGCAAATTAAAGATGTGTGCTGTTTGAAAAGATCAGTGCAGCATGTTGGCTTTTTACTTCGGTTTTTCGGTAATGATGATACTCGGCTACCATATTTTATTCCCAAATTTAATAGTGATAATAACCATTTTAGAACGAGTAGAAATGCGTTGTCAATTATCTTGTGTTCATTCACTGCGCATTTGGTTATTCGGTTCTATTCGGTCAGTTTGGAATGGTTGAAAATTGCGAAATGGGTCGGGTTCATTGAATAAACCCAAAAGGGGTCAATACAATTAGCTAGCACATAAGGGGACTTTAGATTTGAGTACGAGCACGACTTCTGAATTTAAAGCCAGCCACGTCCCCAGAACTGTCGGTCATTAACTGTTGCTGACCAGAAGATAAGGACTCTAGGAATAATAATAAGAAGACTCTAGGAATAAAATTGGTGTGATAAATGTTTATCTACTGAGTAGCTTAGAGTACGCGAACTAGGTTTGAAAAGTTGTACTCAGTACTCAATCTCGTACTCGTAGTCCGATCTAAAGTTCCCTCTCAATCTCGTACTCGTAGTCCGATCTAAAGTTCCCTCTCAATCTCGTACTCGTAGTCCGATTTAAAGGTCCCTATTACATGAGAGCTCCGCTTTTAGGCTAGCCTAAAAAACAATAGTAAAAATTTCCCTCGCGCAAATATTCGCAAAAAAATTTAATTAGTCAGTGTTTCAAAATACAAAGGTGAAAAATAATTCAATATAAAGATACAAACTAGTGTATCCAAAAGATAGTAATTGCTGCGGTAAATTTGTTGTAATAATGCTGTTTTATCGCCTCGCTGGTATTACAGAATTTTCTCTTTCGTTTTTTGAGGGAAAGCAAAGCAAATGTAACCGGGATGAATCGACGAAAACTCCAGCTGATAAGACTAATTTTGTTTTGTAATTCACGCATCAAGTTCTTGCAATGTCTGTAGAATATTGTTGAGCAAAGGACGCGTTCACCACGAGGAAGGTGTGAAAATTTAGGTTTAACTTAATTATTGATAATGAATATGTTGCGTTACTAGCTAGCCGTATCGTATTTGCGTCTCCACGCGCTCAGCTCAGGTTTCGCATCCCCACGCGCTCAGCTCAGTCTCATCGACCGCTGTCGGAGTGATTTCAAAATAAATTTGTCTTTTATTCCGTACAATCTTCGAAAATCTTTGCTATCCAACGGTCCTATCACCATGCCTCACAGTCCTCGCTCAACTCGCGGTAGTCTTCGACACTTCAGTTCCGATTACGACTGGCACATGTTGGACCAAAATATTACAAATCTCGCAGCCAACAGCTTGAAGCAGCAAGGGAGGCTATTGTTCGTGGCGCAGTGAATTCTGGCCCAAAATGTGTGCGTGGCGCAGTGAATTCTGGCCCAAAATGTGTGCGTGGCGCAGTGAATTCTGGCCCAAAATGTGTGCGTGGCGCAGTGAATTCTGGTAAAAAGCGATCAAATCGAGATTTTTCGTAGCTTATATTTTTTTCTCATATATTTCTCTTAAATCCTGATTATGTTGCTGCTCACTCGCTACGCTCGTTCCGCAGCAATAATTCGGAGGCAAAACCACAAAAAGGTCACAACAAAAAATTTATCACACGAACACAGGAAAAATAATTCAATATACGAATAATAATAAAAATGGTTTAAGAATACCTATTTATACATTTACAGCTGAAGATAGGAACAACCGTTTCAACCTAAACCGGTTTTGGTTGATTTGGCTGAGGTGTCCCAATAGAACACTTTTCAAACATTTCAACCAGGTTCAGAGCTGGTTTCTCGTTTTCTCATTGGCTTACTGATAACAATAAAGAAATTTCATTGGCTAAAAAATTGACAGGATGACATCTTGTATAAATTAAAATTTTATGTGTCTGTCAGTCTTACTGATGATAAAAATTGACCAATCAGCATGCGAGAATAACTTCAGTTATTTTGAATTTACCCAGATAAAAGTTGAAACGTGTAGATCCATTTAATAAATACCAGAATGCGTCATATTCCGTTATCGATGTCAAATGTATTATTTTGAATCGTAAAAATGTCTATAACTAAACCGCGTGTCGCTGTGATGATTAAGCTAATTAATTCCTATTTAGCTTTTTTCATTTTTCATTTTTCTATGACAACGTTATTGCAATTAGGTGTAACTGAAAAGTAAATAGCAAACAGCAAAGAGGAATTAATAAGAGGATATTCACTCATTCCCTCATGCATTTATTTGATAGTAATTTGTTTGGAAAAAAGAAAAGCGAATTCAATTAAAGTTCAGAGGCAATGGTCCATTATCAAGACGCCACGCTTGACGAACTGATGGTAATTTTATGATAATAATGATACACAAAGAGAAAATTATTTGGCAAATTTAATGTACATGTATTACGGAGTGTTAGTGGCGATGAGTTCCGACCTTCGAAGGCCCTGTGTTCGCCCCGCATTTGCAGAGAAATTGGCAGAGAAGTTCTTCAACTTTGCAAGAATAACAGAGATAAAAGAGTATTGTAGCTACTACGATCGAAATTTCTACATTCGAGGCAAGAGAAGCAACTACTCAAATGAAGATCAACAAACCGAAACGGGCTTAGAAGAGGACGAATATGTGCTAAAAATATTGAACTGTGATGACAGCAAGCGCGGAGATTTTGTTGATGCGGAAAATGATGCAATGAAGTTCTTAAGGGAAAGAGATTTCCCTTGCGCTTTAGTGTACCCGGTGGATGGAGGTTCAGAACTAAAACTTCATGTTCAAATTCCAATTTGCAGTGATCGCATGGATGGAGCCATGTCAGACGTAAAGAGAAACGTGCAAGAAACAGAGGAGTGTATAATTCGACTGTTATCCTTTCTTCCAGGTGAAACTGCGGCAAGCTTGGGCAAACTTAGCCACGAGAATTTATTCCGCATTGGTCAGTTTGTTGGGAAGTTGAGCAAGACTTTACAGGTACGATAGAACGTTCTAGTCCTCTGAGCCGCCGACCGTAAGAAATGAAGGCGCCGGAAAGACATTTCAATAAGCCGTTTTCGTGATGGCGCGATTTACTTTTTTTGTTCTCGTGTTAAGGAAAACCGAAAATGAATTCTGGTAACTGCAGTAAAATGACGCCATCTTGAAAATCGCCCATAACCGATTTCGAAAAATACCAGAATAATCAGTTATGTGCAGGCTCAGCCTCTCCGGGGTGTAATTATTCAAGTCTCCTTTGTTAGAATGACACAATGGATTCAAAGTGCATATATAGGAAGGCTAGGACGTAGCATTGTTTGTTCGTATACAAATGTGCGCCGTATGCAAATTGCCAAGAAGTTGAAGCATAGCACGTGCAGTTCGTGCTGAAAACAAAAGAAATTGGGAAAATTAGGCTTACATCAAGCACTACCCAAACCTGCACTTTAAAGAGTATTATGGCATTTTTCGATGTGGCCCATTCAGACGCGCGCTTATATTTTACATTTTGGATTTACTAGCTTCGTTTTCGTCGCATCATTCGGTGTAGTGTCAACCAATCAAACCATAATTATATATAATATACAAGTTTTTATAAGACTTAAGTGCCATTTATAACCTGAAGAAGGTTGGTTTTGGCAGCCGAAATATTGTGAAATTATAATATTGCGTTGTATCAGCTGTGAAGTAGTCCTCGCACTTCTTTTTACTTTTTAAAATATGCGTGCAAAAATTTGCATGCGCTTATGTGACACGAAAAAAATTCTAAGAGCCGAATCTATAATTCGTCGTCTTACGCTAAGTGGAATTACACCGATAACGACTAGCATAATTACTGATGCAAGATTATGGAGCGGACCAATCAGCTCTTCTGTCCGGATTCGCTACAGATTTACGTCATCAGTATGAAATTTTTCAGGGTAAACCGCAGACGCTTCTTGCGCAAAAGCTTCTAGCGGCCGGGAACAAAAGAGCCTGCGTGGCAGTCGTTTTATTTTCGAGAGTACGGGAGACGCGCGAAGGCATTGGGCACGAAGTTCGTGTTCCATGAAGTTCGTGCCCATGCCTTCGCGCGCCTCCCGCACCCTCGAAAAGAAAACAACTGCTACGTAGGATAGGAACGATGACAAGTGGCCGTATTCACAAGCTAGAGAAGCGGAGCTTGCCATCATGAAAAAAAAAAATTAGACTTCCGGTTGGCATCCATGACGTCCGCGACGTTAACAATCTCGTCGCTTTAGGTCCCTAAAGGCGCCTTCACACGACAAACTACAGAAGCAAATCTTGTGTTGGCAAGCGCGAGTTGGTGAGTGTGAACGTGATATCAACAGTTGGCAAACTGTTGGCGACAAAAAGAACTTGTTTCTATTCTTGCCAACCTTTTCGCCAACTTTCTTGAGTTGACAAACTTGCATTTGACATGTGAAAGTTTGCTGCAACTTCAGTATGTGCAACCTTGTTTCACAGGGTCCCCACTCTTCCTACCTTGTTTCACAGGGTACCCACTCTTCCTACCTTGTTTCACAGGGTACTCACTCTTCCTCCCTCGAAAAGAAGGAACCCTTAGAACGAGGTCAAGGTGTGTGGAAGTTTGTCGTGTGAACACACGAGTTTGCCAACTTTTTGGATTATGCAGACACTGGTTTAACCACATTAGTTCGTCATGTGAATGCGCCTTGATATCTCTCTGATTGCAAGCAACTTGCGTTCACTTTCGTTCACTTGCGTGCACTTGCGTTTTGGTAGCCAAAAGGTGAAAAACGTGCGCCTACTTGCGAACAAATTCAGATGGGGCTAGATTCAGGTTTATTCGTAATAGTTAATTGTATTGTAATGGCCCTAAGTTAATTGAAATATTAAACCTCGCAAATTGAACATAGAGTTAAAAATCCTTGTTCAAAAAGAGGATAACGCTATCCATCGGACAGATCACTATACACTGGATAAGCATTAGACCCTAACAAAACCAATTATTATATTATCCACTAGATACAGATTTATCCATTGGATATAATTGCGCTGCTGCCACCTTTTGAACAACTGGGGCCTGGTCTGAGCCAGGCCATCTGGTTATTCTGATCATGCTGATATAGTTATATGGAAAGTGGCGCGAGGTTCTTCTAACCAATCACAGAACGGTTAACATAAGATCCCATCGCCAAAACCCCCTCGGACACCTTATTGAGACTTATATAACGGAGTAACTGGTTAGCTTTCAGTTGAGGTTAGGGTTAGCAGTTTATATAGTTAAATTTAGACCTAAACAACCCGAGAAGCGAGGTGGTACTCTGGTACGCTAGGCTATGTAAGCCTAAGCCTAGCTGAGGTTACAGGTTCAATCCTGAGTGGGGATCTTAGATTTTGTTTTTACACTTAAACATTTAATGAAAATAGAATTACGTCATATAATTCTCAATAAGTGTCAGAGGTGGTTTAGGCGGATGGGATCTAATGCTGACCTCACAGAACGTAGCAAAACAAACAAGAAATACAGTGGAACCTCCATGGAGTTGACACCATCAGGACCAGGAGAAGTGTCCCCTTGATAGAGGTGTCCCTAATACAATGAGAGTTTTGCCGGCCGGGAACAGTAGAAGTGTCCCCTTAATTATAGAGGTGACCCAATTGAGTGTGAAAAATAATTACACAATTGCTTTGGATTTTCATTACTACGTTTTGTGATTGGCTAAAAAATCTCGCGCCACTTTCTCGACCAATCAGAAGTAAAACCAAAACCAATCGTGACTTGCTCGCACGCGTTTTCCCGCGCTTGGCGCCGCCGACATGTAATTGCTTCGAGCTCTGATTGGTTCATTGGATTGGTCAGAGTAATTACTTTGGTTTTGGTTTTACCAAGCTCAATTGAAAACTGCTCTAATAGAGGTGATAATTACAAAGATTTATATAAGTATTTTGCTGGCCAGGAGAAGTGTCCCCTCTGAATAGAGGTGTTCCTTCAATAGAGGTGATAATTACTAAGATTCAGCTAAGAGTGTTTTGCCGGCCGAGACCAGGAGAAGTGTCCCTTTAATTATAACAGGTGTCCCTTTAATAGAGGTAATAATTACAAAGATTATATGAGTGTTTTGCCGGCCAGGAGAAGTGTCGCTTAATAGAGGTGTCCTGAATATAGGTTCCACTACACTTTGGACTTTCAATTGCAAACCGCTACATGATCATTCTTCTGTATTTTTCATGAATGGCTTATCAGTTTTTTTGTTCTTTTTTAGGACTTTCAATCTCCGGTATTAAGCCAGAAGACGGATAGGTGGGACACGGAGAATTTTCTTTGGGTCGAAGAATACATCCCCTTTGTCAAAGACGAAGAAATCCAAAATCTCGTCCGCGAGGTCCTGGGCAGGTTTAAAACCCAAGTGACTCCCAAGCTTTCGCTTCTTCGTCGTGGAATTTTACACAACGACATTGCTAACACAAATCTCCTCATTGACACGAGCGAAGGCACTTTTAAGATTTCAGGAGTG
The DNA here is from genome assembly GCA_024195265.1 of Dendrophyllia cribrosa. Lineage (NCBI taxonomy): Eukaryota > Metazoa > Cnidaria > Anthozoa > Scleractinia > Dendrophylliidae > Dendrophyllia > Dendrophyllia cribrosa. The sequence continues at coordinate 31,288,991 of JAJLRJ010000010.1, forward strand.
ATAGATTTTTGTGATATACGTCATTCGTGTTTGCTATTTGAGATCGCGATCACCGTAGCTTCATTCATCAACGCAGATGACGTCTTAGCGGGCAGCGGTCATCTTATCGCTGGTTACCAGGCTGTTTTTCCCCTTCCCGATCTGGAATTTGAGTTGCTGTACGACATCGTGTCTGCTCGTCTGTGTCAGGTTTACGTCATCACGAATAAAGAAGAAAGTGATAATTTAGACAATAAATACCTGAGTCATACTTCGGAGGTATATCTTGCTAATATAAAAGCTTGGCTAAAGCATTCCAAGGATGAAGTTATTGAGTATTGGAGGAAGATTGGGCTTAACAGTTAACCTGCTCCTGGAAAAAAAATTAATAACGAACAACACCACGGTTTAGAGCAGTTTTCAATTGAGTCCAACATGTGCCAGTCGTAATCGGAACTGAAGTGTCGAAGACTACCGCGAGTTGAGCGAGGACTGTGAGGCATGGTGATAGGACCGTTGGATAGCAAAGATTTTCGAAGATTGTACGGAATAAAAGACAAATTTATTTTGAAATCACTCCGAATGCGGTCGATGAGACTGAGCTGAGCGCGTGGGGACGCGAAACCTGAGCTGAGCGCGTGGAGACGCGAATACGATACGGCTAGCTAGTAACGCAACATATTCATTATCAATAATTAAGTTAAACCTAAATTTTCACACCTTCCTCGTGGTGAACGCGTCCTTTGCTCAACAATATTCTACAGACATTGCAAAAACTTGCTGCATGAATTACAAAACAAAATTAGTCTTATCAGCTGAAGTTTTCGTCGATTCATCCCGGTTACATTTGCTTTGCTTCCCCTCAAAAAACGAAAGAGAAAATTCTGTAATACCAGCGAGGCGATAAAACAGCATTATTACAACAAATTTACCGCAGCAATTACTATCTTTTGGATACACTAGTATTATTTATATATTAATTTACTTATTGCTGATCCAAGTCAATAATCCTCAATGACTTTAGGCGTTGGCAAATTTGCTAATAAAAAGTAAAAAATGAAGTGTGTGGTTATATTTCACTAATAAAGGTTCCATTTAAGGCGGAACTCCATCTAAATGCCATTTTTCCGCCACTTAACATGGCTTTAATGGAAATACCTCGTTCACATTTCAAGCAATCCAAAAACGCTATGCTCATCTCATGAATCTATGTTATGGGGTGTTTTGTAAATTTTTGGGTGATTTTTGGGTATGTTTGGGAGGAAATAGTTTTTCTCAAAGGATTTGAACAATTTAGAGAAATAAAAAAATATTGAAGATTTAATGAAGTTTTATAATTAGAATTTGTAGTTTAATAGATGAACACCAAAATAGTCCATTAGCAACCTGGGGTGCTCTTGTGTGGGTATCAACTGTCTGTTGGTGTTCCAAACATCATTTTCTTTCTTCTATCCCTTCTTTAAACTTCTTAAAATTTCATTCAAATTTAGGTTGAGTCCCGCCTTAACGTATCACAATTAAGACCTTCTAAACAGATATTCGACCGAAGCGATCCGTTGAGTCTTCTTATGCCAAAAAAAAAAATATGGAAGAGAAAATTGAATAGCTTATATATTTATTGCAGTTTGCTGCAAAATAACAAAATAAAAAGGAAATTTTTAAAGAAGATATCATTTTCCAGGAGCCCCCGGATTTCCTCAAAATTTCGGTTTACCCACCGGCGAACCTTCCATTGACTTCAATTAAGCCCTTTCTTGACCGCAAAAAAGAACCTGGTCGCAAGCAAAGCCTCTCTCAAATACTACAAGAAACGTGGATTATTTTGTCATGCGACACACGATGATATGGCGTTTTAGGAGGTTATTTTCGGTTATTGGTAGCCGTGTTTGTTTCCTGGTAATCTGAAATCTTTGTTCAAACGAAACGAAGACATTTCATTATGATTTACCTCCACAATTCTTGAAGTATTTCAGCAGCTCAGTTCCAGGGTTTTCTACGCCCGCGCCGAAAGCGAGAACGTCCTGGGGAAGAGATTGGTTAATTAGCATACCCTCGCTAATTGTCGCCGCGTTCACAGTACTCAGCATAGTTAATAGAGGGGACTCTATTAACTATGTACTCAGCAACCGCAAAATCGCGATTTCAGAGAAATAATTCATGGCAAATTCTGCGCCACATTTTTCCGTTTCATTCCTATATCGCGAAAATTTGCCAGACGCACGAGAATATCGTGTAACCATTGCTTTTCGTATTCAATTTTTTTCTCTAATGAAAGGATTAGCTTGATTTTAAGTTTTTATTAACTGGATAATTCAAACAGTTCCGGCGTGATCGATTTGTAGTTGTGTGTTTTTATCATTATTTTACTGTTTATGTCCTCGATCGAAGTCGTTGCCATTGTTTCAGTTGATGCTAATAATAAATATTGAAATTGTAATGCGGAGAGTTAAGAAAACAATGCGCCCATCACCGCCTTTTGCAGACTTTGCATTCGGTCGGCATTTTGTGTATTTCTATTAATTATTGTGACACTAAAAATTATAAATATGTAAAAACTTGGTGAATGATAATTTGTTGTTAATTTTAAGTCCTTGAATAAATTTATGTTTTTCACTCAAGTTAAATTCAACAGGAACACGAGTGCGATAATTGAAGACGTAGAAATTGACTAAAAAGCATGGTTTTATTTGCAAGCGATTTCATCTAAGCGATTTCTAGTCTTTTATTTCTTTGTTAAAATCAACTAGCTCGTAAATAACTAGACTATGCAATTTGAACGTGTTAAAACACTTCATTAAAGTCATACGGCACAGTTTTTCTTCCGCAAAACAATTTAATCTTACCATGTCACTCGTACATTATTAGCACTATTAATTTTTGTCCTTATGGAGTCGGCAATTATTTTCCACTTATTTGAGACCGAAATTTAATCCAGCTTTGCCATTGCTTGTCTCGAGGCCATCCGTTTATATTTTCCCAAGAACATCAGTTTTGTCCGTTTATCGAAAGTTAATCCTCTACACACAAATGTCAAGTTATTTCTTTGTTTAGCGCGATAGCTATTGGCTGTTGGCGGTACGGCACCAGATTGCCCTTATTCATATTTCATTAAATTACTTATCAAGGCCCTCTGCCATCCATTCTCCGTATTCAAAACATTTCTGCAGCTGAGCGACTGTCAAAGCGCAATTTAATTTTATTAGTAACTGAGCCAGTGTCTTTGGTGTATTTAAAAACGGCGAATGATCGACAACGGCAAAAATAGTTAGAACAGCAAAATTGGTACACTGATCAAATACCGTTAAAACTAAAATTTCGGTCGCACGAAGCCGAACTTTATTTCCATAACTTGTATGTACCTGCTGAGCTGCGTAAATTCCTACATTGAGGCAGCAAGCACAGACATGATAATATGACAAGATGGAAGAACGTGTTGTTATAAACGTGAGCGGAATGACGTTTGAAACGAAGGAAAAAACGCTTAGCCGTTTTCCCGATACGCTTCTTGGAAGTCCGTCGAGAAGGAGAAAGTATTTCAACCCTGTGGTACAGGAATATTTCTTTAACCGCCATAGATTGGTGTTTGAATCGATTTTATTTTACTATCAGTCTGGCGGCAGACTTATCTGGCCGGAAGATGTCCCAGCAAGCATTTTTACTGAAGAAGTTGAGTTTTTTCAACTCGGAGAACAAGCTTTGAAGAGCGTCGCAAAATGCATGTACAAAGAAAAACAGCGTGTATCGCCGAAATTTTCCTTTCAACGGCGACTGTGGAATTTATTTGAACACCCCGATACGTCGCATTTTGCGAGAGCAATTGCAATACTGTCGATTCTTATGATTAGTACATCCGTGGTGATCTCCTGCATCGAAACTATGCCTTATTTTAGAGGCTTAAGAGAAAAAGAATGCGATTTCAGCGCGCGTTTGCGATGCAACGAGAGCGCGCGAACTAAAGACAGCAAAGATACAATGCTAGACTGTAATTCGACAAATTTAGAGGAGCAAAATTGCACCTACAACACTTTAGAAGCGTTCATAGTCCTAGAGACTATTTGCTATTCATGGTTTTTATTCGAGTATTTAGTACGTTTTGTAGCTGCGCCAAATCGCTTACAGTTTCTCCTGTCGGCTTTGAACTTTGTGGACCTCATAGCAATCATCCCTTTCTTTACAATTCTGATCGGCGGGAATCGCCGTTTGGTGTCTTTAGCTGTTCTCCGCACCACAAGACTCTTGCGGATTTTTCGCATTTTAAAGTTAACACGCTACTCGCGAGGGCTTAAAGTTATGATGTTTACCGTGCGCGCAAGTCTCAGCGAACTGGAAATGATGATGTTGTTCATGTTCATGATTACAATTATCTCCTCGAGCGCGGTATTCTACACAGATCTTGGAGCAGAAGGTAGTTTCTTTACCAGCATTCCCGATGCATTTTGGTGGAGCTTGACAACTATAAGTACTGTCGGTTACGGCGACTATTATCCGGTGACTGGCTTTGGGAAAGTTGTCGGTTGCATTTGCGCGGTTTTTGGCGTTCTCGCTTTTTCGCTTCCCGTCATGGCTTTTGCGAAGAACTTTAACGCTTATCTGAAAGGTGAACCGATCCGAAGACACATAGAGAACAAAAGCAGAAGTGCTAGATCTACCAAGCGAAATAAATTATCAGATTAAAATCGGCAAATCCTCGAGCTCGCTTTATAAAAACACAGACATATTAATCTCTAAACTCAGTTCAAAGACACGTAAATATTTTTAAAATAATTTCTTAGTTGTAGAACAATTCTTGAAGATTTCGCTGCGTCCGGAAATTTCATGACGATAAAATGATGCTTCATTTTAGATCAGCGCGTGGGTTAGATACTAAATAAACTGGAACTGTAATATTTTATTCGCGAAAAGATTAAATTTCGACCCTGTTTTTAGTGATTCACTGACGACAATAAGAATTGTTTGATATGTGTAAACAGATTTTTACATCATCTTCTTGTTTTAAATATTAAAAAAGGCTCCCCTGGAGAAGGATAGACAGTATTCAGTTATATGTTGTTTTACGCGCGTAATTTTTGTTATTATTAAAACCTGTACATAGTTCGATGTTAATTTTTGAGCCGTGGCTCGAAAAAAATGCAACTTGCCTATTAGATTGGCTAACTTACATAAAAAAAAGCGGGCATAAATCTCCTTTACGAACTGAAACTAATACCAAAGACTGTGATAATGAAATGCGGGATATAGCTGTAGCGACAGAATCAACCATTATTTTCATATTTGCACTATGCCTCAAGCTAGGTCTTGCTAACAGCTTATAAGATGGTGACAAATCGACCTAATTTGCATTGATATCGCACAAAAGCTATTCATAATAAGAACATGTCGGAACAACAAAAAATTATTGCCCTCGATGACATGAAAATTGAAAATTGCGGATAATAACTGAGCCTTCATAAACCACACTGAATTTTCTGTTTAGTTTTATCGTTGTTTTATAGATTGTTTTAAATTAAAACCAAGCTGGCTACATCTTGATATTAACAATTGAACGCTTTTTGCAGATCTGTCAGAGGTGAATTATAAAATAAGCATTTTTTACTGCAGCAAAAGTTCATAATTTATGTGCTTTGTATTGTACCAGAAACCCACTTATGGATTTCTGATTGTACTTAGTTCGGCTTGTTATATTCCCTGCCGTTTGTTACTATATGAAAACCCTCCTGTGTGCTTGTATAATTTTGCCGGCATAAGGTGGTTCTAACAAATTCTGAGTCTGTGCGGTTTAAATCCTTATAAAAAATTCAAACAAGGGTTTTTTTTTCTTTTGAAACATTTCCCATTTTAAATAAATACATCATCTTTTCTTTTTTGGTACTCGATGCTTCTCATTTGCGAAATAAATCATCTTGTGTGTGTGTGTGTGTGTCTATTTTTTTTTACTGAAATAATTTTGTAGTTGCCGGGTGATTCAGAATGGACAAGAAACCGCATCGCCACTGATACAAAAAACACCTATAAGCGACTTTATCTTGCAGAGAGGCTGCCGCAGTGAAAAATGTATAGCTAAAATAAATCGATCATTACGCGATTCTTCCAGACTTTTCTATGCAAAACTCAGACGTTATTACCCCGCGGAATTCACTGCTTATTTGCGTGAACACAACCGAATGCATTTGGATCACGATAATCGTGTTGTTCTTTCTTGCGTGAAACCAATAACTGAGACCAGGAACGGAAAAAGTTCTTTCTAGATCATCATATAGTGCATCAGCGTAATATATATTTGCTTTTAGGCGGAAAGCTGAAATAATTAATCTTTCAGGCACGTAACCCCCTCGCATCCAGAAAAATCGGAAGTTTAGGTGAGTGGGCGGCTCAGTGTACACAGGCTTTAAGACCAAGTTCTTGCCACGGGACTGACCACCTTGTTTTCTGCTCTTGAAAGAAAGTCTTGAAGCTGAGCGGAAAAGACCTATCCTGATAAAAATTCATATAAAATCCCAAATATCGTTTTCTGAAGTTTTGAAACTAGAACACTGAGCGGTGCCATGTAAAAGTACTGGAGAAGAGGTTTCATTTGAATGGTCACACCACAGGATTTCGTCAACGAACTCAAAAGTTAGAACTACACTACATGTCTCCATAATTGACTCTGGGAGTGAAAGTGTTAATATAAACTGGGTGAAAGCGCTTTTAAAATATGCTGCACTGAAAAACTAAAGCTTAAAATTAATGGATGATATAATTTTACGATACTTGTGTACATGTCGAAATAATTCCATTCCTCCCTATAATTTTTTAACGAAATCGAGTCGCTTCTGATCTGCTACGGATGCGATAAGTTGGCCGTAAAACGTAAAATATATACCTCGCGTTTATTTATTTTTTTTTACTTTCAAGTTGTCCTTCCGCATAATGAAAAATTAACACCATTTTTACATGTAAAAAACATTTTCTTTAATGCAACTAACCCTTAAAGTGCTAGTTCCTCAGCGCACATGAGATGCCTTATCTCCAATCAGGAAGTGTTAATTCTGTGGTTTGAATTTGCATTTTTTATTTGATAACCGAGACTTACTGAAAGCCACAGTGAGGGAGGGTGACACGAGTAAAAGCAATTTATTGTTATCTGCTGTTATCGCAAAAAAAAAAAAAATGAAAAATAGAGCATTTTTCGATGCTTTTGTTCAATGTGATTCACTTATTATTGTTTGTTGTTGTAGCGGTAAAGACAGCGAATGACTCCCATTTTTAAGGTTCGCTTTAGTACGTGATTTAATTTACTGGCATGGCACATCACAGGTAGCCAAAGCTTAAAGAGCGATAGAAAATCAATAAAAAGCATTTGATATTATCGATAATTTGTTGATGTTCTTGTGGTGTCATAATCTGGGAATAAGTTCGTGTTCCAGTATCCTGTATGATGCCTAGTGATGTTGGATGATGTCTAGTTCCATTAGATGATTTCTAGGGAAGTTGATTAGGTCTAGCAACGTGCGATGATGTGTAGTGATGTTCCATAACGGGTGGTTAGGATTGGTGGTGGTTTAGGGGACAACATTGTTATTGATTTTCAATTTGGTGTACTGGAACACGAACTTATTACCCATAATCTCGTACCCAGATCTCACTCGTGCTTGTACTGTACCGTGGGAGATCTGGGTACGAGATTAGTGGTGTCATGGTCCGGTCATGTTTCCATCTGACCGTGAAGCCCAGACTGGTAGAACCTCAAAGGCTATGGGGTCCTATAGATTCGAATCCCGTCGAGGCCTGAAATTTGCAGGCTCTATTTGCAACTTTTTCTCTTAATTCTTTCTTCCGCAGTTCATATGAATATATTTTCATATAAACAATATCTTGTTGCCTGACTAGTAGCACGTTTTGGCTGATAAAAATTTTTTTTCTGTTTGCAATTTCTTTCTTGATAATCGAGCGCACGAACTAGTCACGGGCGCGCGCGCGAAGTCACGCAAGAAATAAACATGCTGCCTGACAATATTAATCCAAGCGAAGGTGGCACACCCGGTGGCAGCAAGTATTCTCGGGACATTATACGTAGTTTACATGAAGTACTGCCCCTGTCACCGGCACGTATCCATAAGTGGGGTCGATAGTTTTCAGTGCGAAAGTTTTAGTTTTAATTTACTGCAATCATTTTATAAGCCAAGACCATGTATCAATTATAAAAGTCGACACTTAGAAGAGTGTGGCAAAACGATTGTCTTGTCCAGTGTGTTTTAATGGGGCTTTGTCACCTATTTTTAGTATCATTTTGAAAAGCTAAAAAACATGTTTGTTTCAATGGAATTCTACAAATAATGGTCCAGTTTTGTTAACAAATACTCTACCATTGCACAGAAACTAGTATTCGTCATCTTTGGCTGCGGATGGCCAGGATGCGGATACAGGATGCGGATGCGGATGCAGGATGCGGATGGCGAAAGATCATGGCCGACTGCCTTGCAGCCGGCTGAGTGAGTGAGTGAGTGAGTGAGTGAGTGAGTGAGCGAGTGAGTGAGTGAGTGAGTGAGTAAGTGATTGGCCAGGATGGAAATGGATCGCAACTTAAAAAAATTGGCCAATTTTTTCAAGTTCCTCCCAAGTGTCGTAGAAAATCGTAGTAACACGTATTATGGTTTGTTCTGCCTTGAATAAATCACATGATATTTTCTTCTTGGTGTTCTAAGAATAATTTTATGTTTGAGCAAAGGTTTCTTGTCAACTATTTGGTGTATTTTGACCAAAACACAGCAGAATCTGCGTGACAATGCCCCTTTAAGTAATCTTTTAAATCAGCTATTCGGGAGAAAACTAACCTAGGTTCTCTATGGCCTTTTTCATGATCATCTCGCTTCGAAAGCCTCGCTAAGTCTTGACACCACGTGCCACGATACGAATTGACCGCGGTTTTTCTGCACGTTGCACTGTTTTTTGCTCATTGCGTTATTTACCATAGCCAGAGCGTTTACCAAGTCCAAAATTAAAGTACAGTACATTGTGTGAAAACACGGATTTTTTCTAAGAACAATGATGTGGCTAAACAATTGATAGCAGCCAAAACGAAAATTGGTGAAACAGGATGGAAAAAAGGTTTACTGAGTGGGTTTTAGTTAAAGTGCCTATGAATTAAAAAAAAATGTTGGCGTTTTTTTGCAGCTCATTACATATTTATTACGAAATGACGAAAGGCGGGGGTACACGTGAATTTGAATGATATTTGAAGAGGTTTAAAGAAGGGATAGAAGAAAGAAAATAAGTTTTGGAACACAAACAGACAGTTGATACCCACGCAAGAGTACCCCAGGTTGCTAGTGGACTAACTTGGTGTCCGCCTATTAATTATTTAACTACAAATTCTATTTTTAAAACTTCATTAAATCTTCAATATTTCTTATTTTAAAAATCCTTTAAGAAAAATTATTTCCTCACAAACATACCCAAAAATCACCCAAAAATTTACGAAACACCCCACAACATAGATTCATGGACGAGCAGAGAGTTTTTGAATTGCTTCAAACGTGAACGAGATATTTCCATTAAAGCTATGTCAAGTGGCGGAAAAATGGCGTTCATGTGGACCCCCGCCTTAAACCTTTTTTCCGAAAGAGTATATTTGAGCGACTCTTAGCATTGCTTAGCAACTACATTAAGCGTCACAAGGGTCTAATTTTGTTTTCACTACAGGTGTTAAAGCCTAAAAAAAGTTTTAACTGCGAATTCTTGTTTATCTTCAGCCTGTTTCAGGCGAGCCGCGATGGATACTAGGCGACGCGCAACACAAAGAAAAATACTGCATGCACTAAAGAGTCTTATCTCCCCGCCTTTTTTTTTTCGCTCGGAGTTTTTCCTTCACGTCGCTTTCCAATATCTAAACGGCTGGAAGTAGAACAGGCTAATTTTATTATCTTTGGTGCAGCTATGATGGTCGCTGGGGGGCAGAAAGTCCTACTCAAGTTATTGGGAGCCACAAGGTTCGTCATTGATCGCTCAAAGCTCCTAATTTAAAAGTTGAATGCTTTGCACAGCAAGGCGCTTTATTTCCTTCTTATATTAGCTTTCAAAAATCATACACACTTAGCAATTACTTAGCATCCAACTCAAAGCGCTTTAACTAAGCTTTTCACGTCGTCTTTCAGTGATCTCGGTAATGTTTCATGGCGCGCTAATGGCTATCTTATGAATAAGTTAGAAGCTATAATGGTCGAAACACCTGTCAAACCTAGCAGTAAAAAGTAAATTATTCTGTAAAAAGTAAAGTATTTTGTTGAAAACAGGAATAATCTGATTTAGCTGACTGTATGTTAGCCGTATTTTCCATGTTTCGCCTATGATAAACTCGACCATGAAAAGCCGTTAAATGTGTGTAAAATGACTGTTAATTTCCCCTGCTGTGTCAAACCTTTTGTTACGGTCGACTTCAGTTAGCGCAAACCGACCGTAAAGAGGTCTTGTTTCGACGTTTTTCTACAAAGAAATTTGCATCCAAACCTTCTTTACTTTGCGAATATTTGCAATACTAGTGTAAACACAGAATAATTTAAATAATCGACACAACTAGGTTTTGTTTTGGATAAGCAATTTTAACCCCCACAGTTCACGTTAAAAGCTGATAGCCTGTTCGGCATCACGCGAACTGGCGCCAAATTTATATGCCATTTATCTTTTTTGTTCAAATAACTTTAATGATCCTTTTTGGGCTTAGTCGGTTTCTTTTGCGCGATTAATATTGCTTAGAACACGATCGCACGCGTCAAAATGTCTAAATAATTGATGGAAAGTTTAGGGAACTTGTCGAACTTAATACATTGGGATTCAAAATTTTACTGGAGGAAAATATGTCACTATTGACAGTGTTTATGACGAAAAGATGGATAATGATTCGCAATTAATCAACAACAAATGATAAAGCGAAGATAACGAAATTGAGCTGAAGTGAAAACATTTCAACAAAACCTAAAAAGCAAGAAATAATAATTCAAGAGTGTTTGCCTCTCAAGAAAGTTGCTTTGTGAAAACGTTTACCATCAGGGAACATCACCGTGAAACTGAAAACTACAGCAAGGTGATCGCTATTTATAATTAACGGCGCAAAACACTATGTCGCGGTAAACAAAGTGAATAAGTGAGTCAAACATGACTTCAAAGGACTGCTCTTCGATAATTTCACAACAAAGAAAGCGTTTCAATAATCGAGTGAGGATCAACATTAGTGGGACAATGTATGAAACGATGGAAGAAACACTGTCGAGGTATCCCGACACGCTTTTAGGCTGTCCGACGAAGCGAGTGAAATATTTCGACGAAAAACACGACGAATACTTTTTTAACCGCAACAGGCTGGCATTTGACGCAATTCTCTTTTATTATCAGTCGTATGGAAGACTGGTTAGACCCGATGTTGTAACAGAAAACGATTTTTTCGAGGAGGTGCGCTTTTTTCAAATACGAAGCGACGCTATTTCGGCGCGCGAAAGAATTGAACGCGCACTTTTAGGCAAGGACGAAGATTTACCGGCGAATTTTATACAGCGCAAGATTTGGCTGCTTTTTTCTCACCCAGAATCGTCATACGCCGCAAAAGTGCTCGCCGTTCTATCTGTTGTTATTATACTTCTTTCAGTCGTAATACCCTGCCTCGAATCATCGGAAGACGAAAAAGTTGTCACAGACGCTAAAGCGCTTTTACAATCTCTTGAAATGGCTTGCTATATTTGGTTTACGTTTGAGTTAGTGGTTCGATTTGCCAGCGCACCAAACAAACTGCGATTTTTTCGTTCAACGCTTAACATGGTGGACATCGTCAGCGTGTTTCCATATTACATTCTTTTAACAATGCAAGGTGCACGAGCTCCGCTGTCTGTATTACGAGCCGCTAGGATGTTGCGTATTTTACGGATATTTAAACTTTCTCGTTACTCAAGCGGTATGCGGATTCTACTATTTACATTTTCCACGAGTATGAAAGAACTAGGGATGTTTTTGATCTTTATTTCTATCAGCATGGTGGTCTCGGCGAGCGCGGCGTATTACGCAGAGGAAGGCGACCAAGATATAGATAACTCTAATCGTAGTTTTTCTAGCATCCCCGATGCGCTGTGGTGGTCTGTAAATACGATAACCACAGTCGGATATGGTGATCAGTATCCATTAACAGCCACTGGGAAATTGGTTGGCTGTTTGTTAACTGTGTTTGGTGTTTTAGTCATCGCTCTGCCTGTTTTTCTGTTTGTCGCGAATTTCAAAAAAGTGATGAGTGCAAATGTGGCAGCAACCGAAGTGGGTGAGAAAAGATTATAGAATACGTGTGCCCCGGGGGGGGAGGTGGGGGGTACTCCCATATATGAGCTATATACGGGTATGTGCCGCTGTGAAGGGTATGGTTTTCAGGCAGTTTAGTCTAGGATAGGGTATAGTTATCAGAGATATTTGGTCTAGAATAGGGTATCATTTTCCGCTAAACTGATCAATTGCGTGAAGAATTTAGTCTAGATAAGGTTTACTGCCAAATGGCATTTAAAAATCGGTACGGCGGGCAGTACGGCATTTTTGCTGACCCCTGTTAACTAATAGCTGTGATAGTGAACGAGTTTCTGAAAAATAGCGAGTCTGGAATAGGTCTAGGATAGGGTAGGGTTTTTTGGTGTTTAGTCTAGAATAGGGTTGCAAAATGCAGCTAAAATGGTCTAGTATAGGTTAAGGGTCTCAGAGTCCCAGCGGCACACCCCCACCCAAAAATTTGCAGAGTACCTCCCCCGGGACGTGTGCCTCCAAGTAATAACTTCTGTTCTTACTTTAACTGTATGTGACACAAATCAAAGCTACTGCCGAGTAGGACTTTCCTGCGGTGCTTTTTATTATGGATGGATACCTAATAAGGTGTGACAACTCAAATGAAAGCCTTGATGGGTGCTATTAGGACCTATTAGTATTTCAACATTGACAGAATGAATATTGTAGTGTTTGAAATTTGTTTAAATTTTGTCGAACTTGAGCTTATAAAAGTGACTGCTGAAAAAAAGTAGACTTGCCCCAAGTCTCTCGTTTTTTTCTCTCGCGGAGATGGGTCAATGTGTCTAAGACACGCGCGGAATATATCCACGTAACCGTTTGTTTTCCATCTCTACTTAGCTTTCTTAGCCCCTGATGAAGGTTAGTTTGTATAACCGAAATATTGGGCAATATTAAAAAAAAAAAAATTCAGCTGTCTGATCAGCCTTGCATGTTTAAGTTTTTTTGCGAAACGAAACTCGCCTCCACTTTGGTTTAAAGCACGCGCGCGCCCTTAACCTGCAGATTAAGCGACTTGGTACAAGTCTAAAACAAAGGTGTATTAACTCACAAACTTCAAAAGCACTATCACGCAAAAACAAGTGAGAGCATTAGCGCAAACAGGTTATTAATGGCAACGTAAAAACGGGCTCGACGCAAGCATAAGCATAATTGATAAGTGCAAACACATCTGGCGCCTATGCTTGCATCTTGTTCTTTTCATGTGTTAAATTCCAAGCTTGCTCATTCACCAAGTGGGGGAAATAACGCTAAAAGCCTGACAGCAAAGGACGCAGAGGGTAAAATATCACCAGACGCGTAACACGACCTCCTGATGCTTTGTTCGGTCACGTTCATAGTTTTGCTCTTTTTGTTTTTGGTTGAAAATAGAAAAAAGAGCATTTGATCGATTAATTTGCCCACATAGTGGGGAATTTGACCAAAAAAGTCAAATGCTCTGGGATTTGACTGCGTGCGGAATGGTGGCTTTAGAGTGGCACTGATTGTTGATGTTCAGTTCTATAGCTTTCGGTACTTCAGTGTAATACATCTCAATCTTTCCCAACTTCAGTAAATAAGTATAGTAAAAATCAATTGTAATTAAAGCGGTAGCCTGTTGCAGGCGTTTAGATAGTAGATAGCCTGTTGAACGCGTTCAGATAGTGGGTAGCCTGTTGCAGGCGTTCAAATGGTTGGGAGCGAAAGATAGGCGGCGTGCAAAAGGAAAAATATTGCGAGAGATCACCCCCCTCTCCCCAGTCTCCCCTCGTTTTCTCCCTCTTTCGCGCGTAGGTTTTCAGCTGCTCCAGCCGCCCCACAGTCTTAACGCCTCGAACAGGCTATTAAAGCGGTAAAATGAGTGTGGAAAGTAACTCGCCTTTGCTTTAGTTATGCGTATAGTACTACGTTTTGTGGCCAAAAAGAACTCGCAGGTGGTCTATTGTAGTTAAGATCCGGGGGTCTTTAATCTTCAAGCAATCCGAAAACCCTTAAATGCAATTTTGAAGGCAAGGACCAACGTAACAAAACAGAAGCACCGAATCCAAATTGAGGATCTAATCAGCTATAAATAATAGTAATAAACGAAAAAAAGCAAGGCTGATTCGACAGTGAAGGAATATAATGTAATTTTCAAAAGGCACGGCCTTTCTTCTTCAGGGTATTACAAATAATGACTATGGGTAACTAGGACGAAAACCCTAAAGGCTGGTTTTCACTGGCGACGGAGTCGGAGTCGGAGTCGTAGTCAGAGTCGTAAGAGCGCTTCCGATCTAGTGAAAATCTACAATCGGAGTCGTAAGCGGAGTCATAAGCTCGACGGAATCGGAGTCGGAAGAATAAGAACGGTTCCATTTTCTTCCGATTCCGCTTATGACTCCGTAATCTTCTTCCGATTCCGTCGGTTTGATTTTCACTAGATCGTAACGCTCTGCGCTTCTGATTACGACTCCGACTCCGACTCCGTCGTTAGTGAAAACCAGCCTTTAGCTCATTACATGAATCTATGTTGTGGGATGTTTTGTAAATTTTGGGGTGATTTTTGGGTATTTTTGGGAGGAAATAGTTTTTCTCAAAGGATTTGTAAAATTTAGAGAAATAAGAAATATTGAAGATTTATTGAAGTTTTAAATTAGAATTTGTAGTTAATAATTAATCGACGGATACCAAGTTAGTCCACTTGCAACCTGGGGTGCTCTTGCGTGGGTATCAACTGTCTGTTGGTGTTCCAAAAATCATTTTCTTTCTCCTATCCCTTCTTAAAACCTCTTAAAATTTCATTAAAATTCAGGTAAAACCTCGCCGTAAGGAGAATTTGAATAAAATAGTAAGTGTTTTCAAGCCAAGGGATAGAGGAGAAAATTATTTTTGAAACACCGACAAACAGTTGATCAGTACCCATGCAAGAGCACCCCAGGTTGCTAGTGGCCTATTTTGGTGTCCAAAGGGGTTATTTTCTAAAGAAATTGTGGTACTGCGTCGGTAGGGGAGTTGAACATAATTATTTGAGTTGATAAAGTAAATTGAAAGTAAACTGCAGAAGACCGCAAACGATAATGCTGCTAATGATACGTGGGATCTACGAGAGACCTAACCAGCCAAAAAAATGAATGAACAAAAACAATGAACTGCAAGGCTGATCTGACCACGTAAAAAAGAAAAACAGTAAAATTTGCGAGACATCATCACGATAGAAACCGATAAAGTAGGATCGTAACCGTGGACAATTGTTTCGTTGTTATTGCAACTCATAACGAAACAATATTCGCATTCTGTTGTCCGTCTACTAATATTATTGACCCAAATTCTAATTTTAAAATTCCATGAAATTATATACATCCCGCCTTTTTGCTTTCAAACACTTAATCTCCACCTGCGTGTAGACGTCTCGTATTTCCTTTCTGACTGAGGAAGGACATAGGAACAATCTGCGCACAGGATAGCACTCAGTTTTTAAAACCAATTAGATTGCGAGTTTGCCAGCAGTCGGTCAATGGACTATTTAAAGGCCCACCTTCACCCAAAAGACGTTGCGGTCGTTTGTTTTTGTTTTGAAATGCTCCATTCTGCATACGCGTGATCTGATTCGTTGCACCCATTCAAGCGTGAATTTCGTGTTACACGAAATTCAGCACACAAAGTGATCACGGCGCGCACAGCATTTTGGGTGAAGGTGGGCCTTTAAATAGAGCATAAGTTGTAACAACAACAACAACAACAACAACAACAAAACACTTTATTAAATAACAAATATTGATTTAAATAGTACCTACCCACAATAGTTGAAAAACTAGTCGAGGCGGGTAGGTATAATTAAGTTAGATAAACAGTTTAAAATGCAAGGCTAGTACAACGGAAATTAATGGCAGGTTTAATGGCCAATATTTCGACTAGTAGAACTAGTCTTCTACAGGGCCGGCGTTGGAGTGAAAACAATATACAACGGCTCTTAAATTTGAATATAGATAACAAGTACATGATTGGCTAATATGACTAATATAAGATTACATGAAAAATACCTGAGTTGTAACAAGATATAATGACATATATAATATAGGTACAAAACAATGGCTAGTAAATCTGATAACTTCTAAAGTAAAGCATATCATAGTTATTGTGAATATCATCTACTTCAATGTTCATCACGTCTGTTTAAGCTATTAGGTGTTAGTGTTTTGCCAATGAGACCATATAAAATGTAAACAAAGATTCGACCATGGGGCCCGGTCTGGCCAAAATTTATTTTCTCGGGCAATCATATAACCTAGGTCCCAGACTTCGCTACCTGCGGCAAAGTCGTGCACAAAGTCGTTGCTTGTCCACAAAGAAACATGAAAATCTTTGTATGCAAGACGGTAAAATTTAAAAGAATCCGACTGTGTCGGCATACCCTACATCTTACACCTGCGAGTGGTCGGCGGAGCGTGAACTGAGCCCTTTACCCAATCTTCTTCAGTTTGGATTAGAGGCTTGGATGCTGAGCGAAATCGATTCTCGTGTGCAGCAGTTGTGTTGTGAAAGCGTGATTGTCGTTTTGGTTTTAAAATCGTTTGTGTTTTTCATCTCCAAAAAGAAGGCTAGGCAGTCTCGTAAAGTGTTAGAGACGTCTTCATTCTAAGGAAGAATGGGAGATAACGTCGCTGATCTTTTCGACGACATCGATTCCGAAGAGGAACTTGAAAAACCACCGACACCAGAGTTCCATCATGGAGGTGATTCTCCCGAAGCTCCAGCTGGATTTAGCGATATTTCGGACAACGAGCGAGAAGAAACGGCAGAAAAAGAAGCTGCGATGGAGCCTTCTGAAGAAGGTAACGATAGCGGGAGTGAAAATACTCCCGGTGCAGAGGGAAAAAACCCCAAAGATGACGGTGCGATAGAAGAAACACAACAGGAAGGGAGTCCTATATATGATCAAGAAATTTCACCTATTTCGTCAACAGCTGAATGCGAGGAAGGGGACGAAAATACGTCTGGCAAACTAGAAAAGGACGTTCCTATGAATGAGGATGAACCTACATCAGTAGCTGCGAAAATCAGCGAAGGAATTACTTCAGAATCAACACAAAGTAAACAAGAACACCCAGAAAGCAATGTCGAAGAAAAAGACGAAGCTTCCGGACTAGTTCAATCAGCTGTTACGAGAGAAACAAGTGAAGAGACACAAAAAGGACAAACTGCTGGAGATTCAAGTGATAACGGGAATACAACAGACAGACGCCGTAGGATTTCTTCAGGTGCGGGAACAGACGATGATTTTGACATGCCAATTTCTCCCCTTGGGCTTGGGCTCTCAGGGACAGAATCGGAACTTGTGGATGACATTCTAAAGAGTGATGTTTCTAAGCTTCTTCCTGATGTCAAGGAGGATTCTGAAGATGAGTCAATAGGTATAATATATAACGTATAATAATTATATAAAAATAATAATAACAATTATAATAAAGATAATAATGAACTTTATTACAGTATCAATAAAATACATAGCAGAAGTAATCCACTAATTGGGGACACTACATATAATGACAAAAAAGGAAAAAAGAATGATAGATAGATGAAGCTGTAGAAGATACAGCCTTCACCAGTCCCTGGGAAGCAGCCTTTTTTGCATTGATTGGATGACATCATATGACATCATCCAGTTATTTTGGCCATTTGTATCAAGTAATGGTGGCAAACTGAAGCTGAGCTTTACATTTGAAATAACACATCTTCCCAATAAAATTTGAACTAAAAATTTGGCATGGGAAGTACCTGAACCTCCTGTGAGTGGCCACCCAAATGGGAGGTGGTCCATTACGAGAGGTCAGATCACAGGGGGTCTCAACCCCGAGGAGGGGGGGGGGGGTACTCCCATATATGAGCTATATAGGTATGTGCTGCTGTGAAGGGTATGGTTTTCTGGCAGTTTAGTTTGGGATAGGGTATAGTTATCAGAGATTTTTTGTCTAGAATAGGGTATCATTTTCCGCGAAACTGATCAGTTGCGTGAAGAAATTTAGTCTAGACAAGGTTTACTGGCAAATGGCATTTAAAAATCGGTATGGCGGGCAGTACAGCATTTTTACTGAACCCTGTTAACTAATAACTGTGATGGTGAACAAGTTTCTGGAAAATACCGAGTCTGGAATAGGTCTAGGATAGGGTAGGGTTTTTCGGTGTTTAGTCTAGAATAGGATTGCAAAATGCAGCTAAAATGGTCTAGTATAGGTTAATCTCAGCGGCACACCCCCGCCTAAACATTTGCAGAGTACTCCTCCTAACCCTAACCCCTAACCCTACCCCCCCCCCCCCCCCCCTCTCTCAGCATGGTGTGTAAACTTCTTATTCTGAGGATCATGAGTCTAGTGAAAACATTTTAAAAACCAAGAATAAATAAGCAGCTAAATAAACTTATGAATAGTAAAAGTAAATGACTTAGATCATTCTGTTCAAATTATTATATCAAAACCTGATCTTATTGTACAATAAATGCTATCTCTTGGCTTGACTTATGCATTTCAATTTCCACTTCTGCTACTTACATTACTTAGGCCAGGAATCATCCCGAGCCATCCTAATAAAATCTTTCCACATGACCTGATCGAGCATTGCATCTCTTATCTTATCTCTTATTTCTTGGTATTTTTTTTAATATTGAAAAGTATAGGGGATTTTTTGGGGGTCTAGTTTTGACCCAAGGGATTTTTTTTAGCTTGTCTTCATTTGCACCTTCTGTCTCTTTTAAAGGGACACTGTCACCTATTTTTAGTATCACTTTGAAAAGCCAAAAAACATATTTGTTTCAATGGAAACTTACAAATAATGGTCCAGTTTTGTTAACAAATACTCTATCAGTGCACAGAATCTAGTATTCGTTACCTTTGGATGTGGATAGTTCCTCCCAGGATATTGATATTCAAATGTTCATTTGAGTCTTGTGGATTACTGGTCATGCGTGACGGAGCATGGCTGTAAGACCCACTGTGGTCTAACTTCTCGTAAGCGACCACCTCCACTAGCCCTTATTACCTACTACTTCTGTTACCCTGCCTACCACTACAAAACATTCTGACAGGGCTGATTTTGGGTGGTCGCTTACAGGAGATTCAACTATTATAAAAAATTAATAATAAGAACATTGCAAATTTGTTATAAAAATGTGATATTCTTTAGAACACAAAGATGATGAAGAAGACACCAAAGAGGACAAAAGTTTAACAGAGGTTGAACCAACAGTGCAAGACGAAGAAGGGTAGGCATTAAGAATTTTTGGTGTGTTTTTTATTTACATGTATTCTTACAAATTATGTCTGTACACAGGGTTCTCTTTTCTCTGCCAGATGGTGTCTGTATTAAGAATGTTTGCACAACAATCTTCTGACATTGACCTTTTTTAAACCTTTTTCTACAGCTAGGTAATGAGTTGCTTGTGTCAGAAATGCAAAACAAAATAATGTGAGGTCACTGACTTTATTTCAGACATAAGATACCGGTATCTGAAAGACCACCCTAATTTTGAAAAATTTGTCCTCATTATATGATATGGCCGCAATGTGTGTTTATCTAAAAATATTGCAAATGAAGCTCTATTATTATCTATAAAAAAAAGTAGAGGTCATCAACCATCCAAGCAAGTTAAATCTAGTAAACAAAAGTTAACACAAATGCTACCAGCCCTTTGTGTGTTTAGATTTCATCTTTTATGCATATGCCACTGCATGACATTATTAGCATGGTGTTGAGCAGTAACAATGCACATAAACAATAATTAGTGCAAGCATGCTTAAAGGGTTTGACTTGTTATTTTATGCCTGCCACCAAGAAGACAAGAAACAATACATTTCAGGAGAAGAGAGTGACTATGTTGTGGTTCAATCTTTTCTTTGGTTTAAAAATTTTCAAACCAGTTTAATTCTTATTTTTCTTTGTCTCAGATTCATCATCATATTCAGAGACAAAGAAAAACAAAAATCAAACTGCTTTAAAAATTTTTGAACCAAAGAAAAATTTGAACCACAACAACCTATAGAATAAAAAGTATGCAGCTTTAATTAATTCACATTCTTGTCTTAACTATTTTTGGAAATCAGGTCTGAGTCTGGTGAGGAAGCTGGGGAGCAACTGATTGCCGACATCTTTGGTGCCAGTGATGAGGAGGAAGAGTTTGTGGTAAGCAGCTGATGTGAAAAATCGAGAAAAATCCCAAATTTTATTTTATTATCGACAAAGGAACAGTGTCATACAACATACTGTTCAATAGCTTTTATTTGAATGGTCACACTTCAGGATGTTATCCACAGACTCAAAAGTTAGAACCACCTTGTATGGCATGATAAAACTACCAAAGGAAAGTACTGCTAAATAGCTTTCAGTTGAATGGTTAAATTTCAGGATTTGATCCATAGATCCAAGTTAAATTTCCTAATTACCTTTAATAACTTTTCTTTCTGTTTTGGTTGTGTTTTTAGGGATTTGGACAAGAAGATATTGAGGTCACTAAGAAGAAGAAAGGAGGTAAAGATGCTCTTCATAGATGTAAATGTAGTAACAAAATTTTGCTATGATGAAACACAAGAGAAAGCAGAGAGCTGCAATTCTTGTATATGTTGTGGTGCAATTTTGTCCTTGGTGCAAATTTTATTTTCCTTTGTTCAAAACTCATTATCATACTTTTCCATACCCAAAAACAAAGAAAAATAAAATTTGCACCAAGGACAAAATTGCACCACAACATATACATGTAAATCAAAGCCGTACTTGTTCTTTGTCCTCTTTTGCTTGCTGTGTATCTGTGTTTTAGAACTATAATATGTAATGAATAAGTATATCCAAATAGCTTGTTTTTTTAGTTGTAGCCTTGTATTGTTAGTTTTATGTAACGTTTCTGTTATATTTATGTATTTTGTAGATTGTAAAGAGTTATTAACACTAATAAAGTGCAAAAATTAAAAAAAAAAAATGTAAATCAAAGCTGTGGAAATATACCGTATTTTCCGGTGTATAAGTCGACCCCACTTTTTGAGCCTAAAAATTAGGATTTTCTTGATTTGGCATCAAGTATGAGGAGAAAAATTCTTTATGATTTTCTAGGAAAACAAGTCTTGTCTCTCTTGCAGAGCATCTTCGAGATCCAAAGTCAAAGTAAACTGAATGAACCAAATAGATCGACTAACACGCGAACGAATGCACTTCGTTAATAAATTGACAAATATGAATCCAAATTCTCAACTAAGATACTTGCTCTAAATTTCTTTCGTTATGTTTGTGGCTCATTTTGAGGCTTTTTACAAAGAAGAAATGCCGTAAAATGAACGCATGAAGCCATAGACAGGGATTCTGACAGGATGCGCAGGTGCGGGACCGCACAATTCGGTCAAACCCGCACAATTCCGCACAATTCCTAAAAATCTGCACAATCCTGCACAATACTGAAATATTTGATTAAAATTTTAATTAAATCAGGTATTTCTATTGATTACCAAGATTTCGAGAAACGTTTTAGGCTATTTTCAGCCCATTTTCCTTCCAAACAATATATTGAGAAAACCCTCGCCCTCGAACAGCTCGAGAGGATCGACATAAAAACAACAAGGCGTTCTCTTCGCCGTCCTGGGAACTAGTCTCAGTTTTACTTCTTTCCGACTTCCTACAGATTTTTTCGCGTGGCTTTTTAGTTGTCGTTTTTCAGACGTTATGTCGTTTTTCTTAGCGGCTTGTTAATATTTTTTTGAGCGCCTTCGCTTCCTCTTTCAGTTTAATATGTCAGGAACCGAAGAAGAAACACCGAAGAAATGTACCCGGTCACGCCGAAATGAATGTCACTCTGTCTGAATTATTTTCGCAAAGAACTTATCAAGTTTGCGAATCGACAAACAAACTATTAAAGCGCTGGAACTTCGGATTGATAGGAGAAAATTATTAAGTTCTGATCAGAATACTAGATTTGATTTTTTCAATCAAGTGAAAGACGTTTTCATTCAGGAAAATGCAAAACAACCATGCTATCAAATTACATTTAGCACGCAATTTGCATACATCTCGAGGTTGTGTTTTTGCAGCAAACTTTCGAAGAAATTGTGTGAACCTTTAATGGAAATTATTCAAACTACATAAAATGTACGGATTTTTCATAAAGGAACTCGCAACAGATCGGAAACATTTCATTTAAATGTGGTATTTTGGTTTTACTCGATCAAGTTCATCGTGTCACGCAATGTGATTTTGTTGAGACAAATAAACTTTGGTGAAGAAAAACAGCTGCAAATTGGCGATTGCTGGGTACATTTTAATCCCCAAAGTAAAACATCTATTTGTATTTTTCATTTATGCAGAATTTCCTCCCTGACATATTTTTCTGGCCTGGTCACAGGATTGCGCAATCCCGCACAATTTCCCGCACAATCGACGTTATTTCCAGCACAATTTGCCTCAAAACTCCCGCACAATTTTAGTTTTTTCCCCGCACCCTGTCA
The DNA here is from genome assembly GCA_024195265.1 of Dendrophyllia cribrosa. Taxonomy (NCBI): domain Eukaryota; kingdom Metazoa; phylum Cnidaria; class Anthozoa; order Scleractinia; family Dendrophylliidae; genus Dendrophyllia; species Dendrophyllia cribrosa. The sequence continues at coordinate 31,311,688 of JAJLRJ010000010.1, forward strand.
GAATCCCTGCATAGAACGAGTGCATGCTTAGTAACCCAGCTAAGCTCGGACAACACTGGAAACCAGTAGTGTGCGGTTACCAAATTTCTAGCGTCTTGTCGATCAATGTGCGATTTGTTTTCTTCAGAAGTAGTAGTAGTCATGGATTTCAAGCACAAAATAACCTCAAACTTGCATGCATTGAATGGGAAAATCAAACATTTCTAATGACAAATCCCTAATGTGAAGAATTCACACTCATAAAGGTAAGAACGTGTATTTTTCTCGGAAAGCGAAACCAAGATCGATCGTTGCTCCTTTACTGCAATAAATGTCACTTCCATGTTAATCTCAGGGTGTCATTGTTATGCTAATTTCCTTATGAACGGACAGCTCTTGAGTTTTGGCCGATGTATAAGACAAGGTCGATTTTTGGGGCAAATTTTCATGGTTTCAGGGGTCGACTTATACACCAGAAAATACGGTAATAGAATATTAGTATGAATGATGCCTGCAACAACAAAGTAGTGCAAAGCATTTTAAAATAAATTCCAATCAGTTGGCATTGCTTCAATAAGTTGTCGGGAAATTGTTGGTAATATAATACTTTTATCACTTATATTGAGACATACATTGTATCATAGAAACATATTCTGTTGCAGTGGTAGTTGCTAAAAAAAAGCACTTTGATTATTTGTGTCAATGTATTAGAACAAAAGTACTCTTTGAGGAGACTGTTTTTACCCCCCCCCCCCCCCCTACTGAAAATGGGACAGCCATTTATACATGGTCATCTGAGTGACATGAAGGTCTGACTGCTTGAAGAAGTTATTTTGAGACCCTGAGTGTTGGTCTGTCCAGGGATTCAACCTGCAACCTCCCCTTCAGCAGACTATTGCTCTATGGACTGAGCTAACCCTGCAGCAAGAGACACATTTAACTAATCTTATTTTACTGTTTATAGCTCGAGACAGGAAGCATCACTCATTGTCTGTGGGATCTGAGGTTGATGATGAAGAGGGAAAGAGCTCTCAAGATGTTGATGTGGAAAAAATGGTTGTGCCAAAGCCTAAAGCCAAAGATAAAGGGGCAGACAGCGACAGTGAAGATGATGCCTTTGATGACAGATCTGTGTAAGTCACTCACTGGAGCCTTTACTGTCATGTTATTATGACTTGTAAGGTAAAGTTGTTCTTATGAAGTTACCAGGAGTATTGCTACTCCCCTTGAAGGGTATTCTAGGTACAGTCGAACCCTTTACGAACACCCCATTATTATGGACACCCGACTATTACAGACGTTGTCTTAGTTTGTCCTGACCAAACGCTCATACATTTCTCTAAAATTTACCCGCTTAATATGTTGTCCGCTAATATGGATACAGACAGATTTTCCAGTCCCGATTAAAACAATCTCGTACAAAATTAACCTCCTTGACACAGACAATTTGGCTAATCCTTAGCGATAAAAATGTCCTCAAACACGCCAAGTCAGTCAGCAACACATATACTATCAGTTTGGTTGAAAGAAAATTACGAACATTTCTAATCGTAATTTTTTAGTGCCTTAGCGGGTTTAGCAGGGGTGTAGCTAAGAAAACACTTACTAAGAAAACACTTAGCAGGCTCATTAACAAGTTCAGCCAGTTTTTCTGGCTTGTAAACCTTCAAAATCTCCCAAAGTCTTCGTTTTCTAGTCAAATTTCAGCCAGTGATAAGTTCTCTTTCAGGTGGTGAAATTAGCCGGTAGCTGGCTCTTAGCTACATCCCTGTTTTAGATGCAGTAATTCACTGCTGTTTTCCCTTAAATAATAAAACAGCTAAATTATGTCATCCATGTGAATCTGCTTAATACGGACACCCAGTTGATACGGACACCCTGTTGATACGGACACCCCGTTGATACGGACACCCCGTTGATATGGACACCCCGTTGATACGGACACCCCATTAATATGGACACGCCATTAATACGGACACCCCATTAATAGGGCATCCCGTTAATACGAACACTCCGTTAATACGGACAGTTTTTGTGGTCCCTTAGGTGTCCGTATTAACAGGGTTGGACTACTGCAGGTTTACCGCCATAAAGGTGGATTATTTTTAGCTAATTGCCAATGTATTTTAATCAACATAATACTGTTTTGCATCCTTTTTCTAGGTTTGTGTCAGACTTTGACCTCATGATACAGAAAAAGAAAGAGGTAATAATTAGTTTAGCTTTTCATTTCTGCAAATTTTTCTTAAATCCCAATAATTTATTTTTTTCAACTTGGTAAAAAACGAATTATGGCATCATAAAGGAAAGTGCATCTACTGTTCAATTCCAATTCTCAATTCCAATTTGTATTTAGAATTGAAAAACTAACAGGATCATGTGTCCTGTGAGGGACAACATTGTAATTTAGTCTTAATCATTAACAATGCTCAAACATGTTTTCAAGGTTATTTTTTAGTGATGTTTTTATATATTTCTTTTCATATTGCAGATAAACAAATCTCTAAGAAGAAAACGAAAGGTAAAGAATTGTTTAATATTGAAATTTGGTTCCTGGATTAGGCTAAAAAATTATGTTGCTTTAACTGACGACAAGCCCACCCCTTCTTAATCAAATGACACACATGGCACTTTTGTAGTTCTCTGCGGTTATTGACAAAATTCCTATAACAATGTGCCCACCACTGCTACAGTGATTTTTGCCAGGAATCAGGATTAACAGGAGATAAAAAATTGCAGAAATGGGCAAATAAATTCCTTTACGATTCCAAGGAAATTTTTGTGATTCACCAAGCCTGTCCAATTTCACCATGGAAATGGAAAAATTAACAAATCATTTGTCAGGGTTTTGTTGTATTAGTTTGTAAAAGGTAGACCTGAAGCACTTCTGGGCGTCGCCAAAACATCACCAAGAGTACCTAGTACAGTATGGCATACAATAACAAAATTTGCTTGTGATTTCAATAGGAATTTGCTGGCAGTCAGATTTGCCATAGTGAGCATATAAAACCACCTTGCATGTCATTGGTAACAATATAAACTTGTGTCTCATAATGAATTGCTAATGGATTTTTCAGAATGTTGACATCATAAGTGACAGCGATGATGCTATAGCACATATGATCACGCAGATGAAAGAGGCAGTAGAGGTAAGAATAAAATGTGGTTATCACTTGAAGGGCCGAGAGCATATCCAGCCTATGTGACTTTTTAGGCCGTTTTTTATTTCTTCTCGCTCAGACAGGGATCGGGAAGGCCGTGCGCCATGCGCATATGGCGCAAAAAATTTAAAAATGTCGCATTATAAAACTGCTTACCGAGCCCAACATGCGCCCTAGTCGCGTAATAGGTGATAAGCAGTTCAATATCCGTATTCATTTTGTGTTACAACAAATAAAATAATGAAATATTGACTTGTGTATTTGCTTCTTCGATCGGCGATCTTTCGTGTTCGTTTAATTTCTTCCCCAGACCTCTACTCGCACTCAGCTCGCAAACGAGGTTCTGCCGCGGCTTGACATGTGCTTTGAGTTTAAATAAATTCATTTCTTTTGCATTTCAAATCGAAATAATGCCTCCCAAGAAACTACCGAAGTTAGATAGTACTCAAGGCCAAAGAAAACTTTCAACTTTTTTTAACACGGAATGGAACGCCGAGTCGGCCGAGACTGACGCGAACATAAAAACAACAAAGATACGACTGTCGAGTTTGAAGGACAAGGTCCATCTTGCGAAACGAGTTCCAGGCCTGCAAGTAAGCTTCACGAAGACAGGAAATTCCAGTCGAAGTGGTTAACTTTGTGGCCGTGGCTAGTGTATGAAAGAGATGCCATGTTTTGTAAGATTTGCCTCAAACATGGCCAAAAAAATACCATGACCTCTGGTTGCAAAACATTCAAAACAAGCAGCATTACGAGACACGAGGAAAAGTGAAAAACTGCAAAAATAAGTAAAATACTCTACATAGTATCACGAATTGCACTTTATCATTTCCGTATTCCTTTTCATCCGGCCCATACTTTTACCAAATGGCCCATAACTTTTCAAAGTCAGGGGCCATAGGCCCACTTGTCTCTTTTGCCTTCCCAATCCCTGCTCAGAATAGCTCAGAATAGCCTCATTTTATCGTACAACGAATAATATCACAAGCCCTTGTCGAATTTGCACTAACCCTAAGGAATTTGACCAATTTCACCTGAAAAAAGCAGAGTTCTGGCCCTCCAGTGCTTTGACAGTACATTCAGAGCGCAATTTCGAAGCCATTTGAAAGCAGTTTGGCCGTGAGAATATGCGACTGCAATACTTCTGACCAGTGCCAACAACTAAACGAAAATACCGTTATTTACGCACGCCTGGCTCGCTTATCTATCGTGAGCTCACTACGGCAACACATCGCCTCTGTAGTGTGTGTGTAAGCCAACGTGTATGAGGCCCGTCCGGTGATTGAAAGACATCATTAAGTCCGGAAATCCTTAAGTCTCTAGCACCTCTCAAAGAAACGAGTCGTGTTTCTTGTCCTTCCTTGTGTCTGAAGCGCCATTTAGTGCTCGAGGTGAAAAACGGACCTTGGTGGACAAGTACGAGCCGGCGGGAAAGTCTGTAATCACTTCGGATCAGAAAAGGGGCTGCGTTGAGAGTTGTGGGCCATTTCCCATCCCGTGCCGTGGTTGAAATGCCCGATATCCGAAGTGCTTTTAGACTTATAGTATTTTGCAATAATTTTCGGGCAGGAACTCCATTTTGGTTTTGTCGTAGGATTTCCCGACATGCTTTGCGACAGTGGCAGATGGGTCCGCTGTGCGTGGTCGGGCTCTTGAAATACAGCTTAGGGCAGCTCGAAGTGAGTTCTTGCTGGCCGGCTGAAAGATGTTTCGCATTTGTATCGAGTCTTTAATGCAACATTAAAATCGATCTCAAAGGATTTTCAAATCGAGATACGCGTTTTGATACCTTTTTTTGACCTTTAAATAATAAAACTTAGTCTGAACTGAGCATGTGTTCCTCGGTGGTCTAGTGGTTTGGTTCCGGGATTTGCGCTCGGACGGCTCCGGGTTCGATTCACGCTCAGCATCCTCTTTTTTTTTTTTTTTTTCGAACTGGACATTACGAAAGTGATTTACTTTTTTTTGCGTTCGTCAAAAATCCTTGCTTTTATTTTTAAAAAATACCGAACCGCGTCAGTGTGAAAGCAGAAGCTTACTGCAATATTTCGGTACAATAGGAGCCTTTGATTTTTTTTTCTTTTCTTTGCATACGGAATTTCTAAAAAACGACGGAAAAAAACAACAGAAAAAATTCTGAACAATGTTTTGCAACTAATTTGTAGTTCACATGCCAAAAATGGACAAATCTGAGAGAGAAAAAGTAAAAAAGGCCTAAAAAGTCATATAGGCTGGATATGCTCTCGGCCCTTCACACTTGTAAACAATAAAATAACTACCCAATAGTCTGTAGGAGGATATTTCTTCTTTTTTTCCTCATTAGCTCACTTTAGCATATTAAATGACACAATCAGCTACAAATAAAATTAAAAACTCCATAAATTGAAAAAGCTTGGCAAACTTAGTAGTTTCTGAACATTTAAGCTTGATGTGGTAAATAATTTTCGAGAAATGAACCTTATTTAATTTACTTCACTTGAGTTTATACCAGCAGTCGCCCTGTAGTCTGCTGATTCAACAAACAGAATAACTAAAGTTGTTATTATATATTTTTATTTAAAGAGATAGTTTGACGGTTCGGCGCATGTGCACAGATTAAAATGCTTTATTTGCTTTCTAACCAATTTCATTGGTTAAAAAAACCACTCACATTTACTTCAATAATCACATATTATAATTAGTCCAAACGAAGCAAAGGATGACCAAAATTCACAGAAAACTTCAAAGATTACACCAACAAAGTCAACACTGAATAAAACCTTTGACCTGAAGGATTTATTCTATGCTCTGGTGGCTTTTATGGCGCACATGGGTATGCATGGGTATGGTCAGCTCACGGGCAAATTTCCCACCCGAGTTACATGGTCTAAACAATAAATTAAATGGGTTATGTCATAGCTTGCACATGGGCCGAACTGTGAAGCCCTCCTTTTATCAAAGTATCAAAGTTTAATACAAATGTTTGGCTGAGGGGGTAACTCTTGCCATCTAGCCTTACAATGCACACATTCTTTGTAAATTTCTAGTTTTTGAAAACTGATTTCTTCGAGAACATTCAACATTTACACTGATTACCAGGTGTGGCATGCTCTTTTATTTTATGCAGTCCATTTGTTAGTAGCTAATTGTTTGATTTATGCTAATAAACAAAATGTAAACAATGATGTCAGCAAAGATTCGCCTAATAGCTTTTGTGGGTATCCAATTCCACCAATCACAAACAACCACAGTAATAAATACATGTAGAGTGTTAAATATCCAGTCCACTCCATCACTTGATGAAGACCAGCAGTAAGTGGTGGGGTGAAATGTTGCGATCCACATCTACTGTAAGGTGATCACATCGTGAGACAAACAATAAAGAAAGCTATCATATTGTGCGTATGTTTGCATGTCCATTTAGAATCTGTGATGGGACACTACTCCCATGTCATGGACTAAACTAAGGTTTTACAACATCGCTGACATCAGAACTCCAAGTTATGCAACATTTTTGGTGCTTTCTTTTTCAGGAGGATCAAATGCTAAATGGAGCAAAACAAGCAGCAACCAAGAAACTTAAAATGCTTCCAACTGTGTTACGTCACCTTCAGAAGTGAGTTTAAATTATTTTCTTGGCTTAACTTAAAATTATAGTAAAAGTGAAGAACAGCTCACCACCACTGACTTTCGACCAACTGTTGGTCAGACAGTCGGGCAACAGTTTTTTTCCACAGTGGTAGCCATATGACTACCAAATGGCAGCTGACTGTCGGTAACCTGTCGGCCGACTGTTCGTTGTCTGTTGGTAAGTTGTCGGTAGACTGTTGGTTGAAATTATCACAGATACCGGTACTTCAAGATTTATAAGAAAAAATAAATAAATCAAAATTTCCACCGAGACTTTCTTGCCTTTTCACACCAGGGCAGGTTCTAAAATTGGTCTTGTTCAATCCTTCTTTCCAGGGCCGATTTGCAAATGACATTTCTTGATCTTGGAGTTTTAACTGTTTTAAAGGTTAGTATGAAAGTGCTTCATCATATTTCAGAAGTAAAAAAAAAAAAATCAGGAAAGCAGAAGTTTACAGAAACTAAATTTTGAGATGCATGGAGTGCAGGTGCATCTAACGGCAAACTAGTGCTTGGTGAAACTGTTGATTTGGGTGAGTCAAGAATCTCCCAGCTTCCATGTTTTATGAAACCAAAATTGCAGCTTAACATTGAGCCAATTTTAAAATTCAGCACTCACAAACCCCGAAAACACCTGCACTTCAAGGTAGGTGTTAGACTTTGTCAAAGTTTGTTTTATTTGACTTTGTTGCTCGCTTTCACAACTTCGTCACTCTCTTATTCTAGGTAGACATTAAGGTAAACTTTTGTCTCTGTTTAATTTTCCTGTGTAGGACTGGCTTAGTCCTTTGCCAGATGGGTCTTTGCCACATCTACAGATTCGAGAAGGTTTACTCAAAATACTGAATGAGGTAAGTGCCTATTTCCAGATAGAGTTTAAGTTTAAACTGTGTTTGCTGTGTATCATTGTGTTAACTGATATGTTTCATACTACCAATATTATTTGTTTGTAGTTTCCACCAATGGATGGGAGAGCACTTAAAATGAGTGGCGTTGGAAAAGCAGTGATGTACTTGTGCCGACATCCAAAAGAGACCAGACAGAACAAGAAAATGGCTGGAAAACTCATCAGTAAGTACCGTAAACACTCTATTAATCCCCCTCTCCAATAGGCCCCCTCCTTAAGCGTCAAGTTTTTAATAAGCCCCCGTCTATATTTAGCCCCCCATCCACCTCCCCCCACAAAACCACGGAAGAAGCAGCCACTTAGGTCACATTAGAAGATGTCGATCCCTTTGAAGGCGTCCCAGAAGAAGACAGTATCTTGGAGGACATTGCTGAGCTAGAAATTCCTGAAGAGTTTTAAATAAGCTCCCTCCCCCCTCTCTCTGTTAGCCCTCCTCTAGAAGGTCTGAAAATAAATAAGCCCCCAGGGGGCTGTATAGAGCATTTACAGTATAGGACTTTCCATAATTCCTTTATTTTCTTGTTTGTTTGTCGAGCTCAATCGTTCAGTTGAATGTCACGGCACGATAAATCTGGGGAGAGTATAAAAACTGCCCTGGGGTGGATGAAAGTTACCTGAAATCTGCTGTGTTTGTTAAGCACCAACAATAATGTTGTATGAAATGTTTGTTGCAGATGAATGGGCTCGGCCAATATTTGGTGTCACATCAAACTTCAAGTCACTCAGTCGAGAGGAGAGAGAAAAACGAGATTATCAAAACATGTCCAAGAAAAGGCGGTTGAGGTACTGTGTCAAGTGATGATGATAATGATGGTGATGATGAGTTTGTTTTATAATATACTTATTTTCTTTTTGTGTCTTTAAGTTCTGTGGATAGTGACGGAGGGAAGACGCCAAAATCCATTGACTCTGCACTGCAGAGCGACAAAAAGTAAATATTAACAGTTCCTTTTGCATGTTTGTGTTTGACAATTTAGTGATGTAGTCACGTGTTATCTTTAGCCTTTATAGACAGGGATGTTTGCGTCCTCAACAATGTTTCTGCAATAATATTTCCTAGTTTAACCAGGCCCTTACTAACAGACGTTCTTTGCTCTTCTTATCAGAGCCGTTAGGCCTGGTGACAAGGGCTTTGTAATGCGAGCCCGCGTTCCTATGCCATCAAACAAGGATTACGTCGTGAGACCACAGCACAGCATTGAAATGATGGATTTCAACAGAGTGAGTGGGGATGAAAGTCGTTTTAACCTTTTCACTCCCAAGAAAAAAATCAAAATTTAAGAAAAATGCCAAACTTCATTTTGAAAAATACGGAATAACAAACAGCACCACAAGAAAGTACCCATGAAGAGCTTTCATTTGAATGGTCACACTTTAGGATTTCACCCACAGACTCAAAAGTTAGAACCACCTTGTACAACATAACACAGTACCACAGGAAAAGAATGCTCAATAGCTTTCATTTGAATGGTCACACTTTAGGATTTCATCCACAGACTCAAAAGTTAGAACCACCTTGTACAGCATAATAAACAGTACCACAGGAAAGTACTGCTCAGTAGCTTTCATTTGAATGGTCACACTGTAGGATTTCATCCACAGACTCAAAAGTTAGAACCACCTTGTACAGCATAATAAACAGTACCACAGAAAAGTACTGCTCAGTAGCTTTCATTTGAATGGTCACACTGTAGGATTTCATCCACAGACTCAAAAGTTAGAACCACCTTGCACAGCATAATAAGCAGTACCACAGGAAAGTACTGCTCAGTAGCTTTCATTTGAATGGTCACACTGTAGGATTTCATCCACAGACTCAAAAGTTAGAACCACCTTGCACAGCATAATAAACAGTACCACAGGAAAGTACTGCTCAGTAGCTTTCATTTAAATGGTCACACTTTAGGATTTCATCCACAGACTCAAAAGTTAGAACCACCTTGCACAGCATAATAAACAGTACCACAGGAAAGTACTGCTCAGTAGCTTTCATTTAAATGGTCATACTTTAGAATTTATGCCACGATTAGGGGAGCAGGGGTGGCGCAGTGATGAGAGCACTCGCCTCCCACCAATGTGGCCCGGGTTCGATTCCCGTTGAGTTTGTTGTTGGTTCTCTCCTTGCTCTGAGAGGTTTTTCTCTGGAGAGTGTCCCCAATTAGTACTCGCGTGCTAAATACCTTTAAACTTAAATAAAGTGATTTTTATTTTATTTTATTTATTTTTATTTTTTACGATTAAAAAGTTAGATCCACCTTGTGCAGAAGGTACTGCTTAGTGGCTTTCGTTTGAATGATCACACTTTAGAATTTTATTGACAGACTCAAAAGTTAAAGCCACCATGTACTGCGTAACAAACAGAAAAGTACTGCTCAATAGGTTTTATTTGAATGATCACAGTGCATTTTAAATGTTACTTTCTGTTATTCATTTCAGAAGCCACAAAAGTCCATGAACAGATTTGAACAACAGAAGAGAAAATTCGATGAAAAGAAAAAACTTCTCAACCAAGGATCACAAAGAGCCGTCGGTATCAGCATCGAAGGACGGAAAATGTCGCTTTGATGTTCAAGGGGCTTCTTTCCATGCTTTGTACATGAGATGGCCTTTCTCTCAAGATAAGTTGATGATGAAGCGGATTTATATCAAGAAGAGATAAGCTCGTTGAATTGATTGTTTTTCTCTTTCATATAAACAGCATTGAAAGAGACCGCTAAAGAGACAAATACGTAAAAGGCAAACGAAACTGAAGAGGTTCTTTCATGTTCTTATGTATTTTTACCAGCCTTTTGTATTTCTGTATCTTAGAGCGCTTTTCAATTGAGTGACGTAAAACCAAAACCAAAACCAAAGTAATCACTCTGGCCAATCACAGCAGTCGTAAACAATCCAATGAACCAATCAGAACTCGAAACAAATACATGTAGCCGGCGCCAAGAGCGGGAAAACACCAGCAAGCAAGTCACGATTGGTTTTGGTTTCACTTCTGTTTGGTTGATAATTGATAATTTTTAGCCAATCACACAGCGTAGCAATGCAAAACCATGCAAAGCAATTGCGAAATTAGTTTCGAAACTCAATTGAAAACCGCTCTATGATTGTCGTAAAATTAAACCAAAGAAATGACATCTGAAAAATCCAAACAAATGAAACAACACAATGAACCAATCAGAACTCGAAGAAGAATCATGCAACTGGTGCCAAGCGCGGGAAAACGTGTAACCGGTGTAAAGCGCGGGAAAATTGCTTTTAAGAGTAGCAATGGAAATGTGCGTGTAAAGGAAACATTTTGACATTTTAAACGAATGGGTGAACACGGAATCATTCAATAGTTTTCAGGGAGTTGTCCTACGTTATCAGTTTTTCTGGCAGCTTCACTTGCAAATCAAGAGAGTGCCTTTTTGCGATGTTGCGTCCTATTTTCATCAAAGTTTACTTTTGTAAATAGAACCTTAAAAAAATAAAATGTAAAGAATCATTGTTATTTGTGTAGTGAAGTTATTCATTACATCGTAACTTCATTCTTAGCGCCAAATATTTCTGTGTTGATATTGTAAGAAGAAGTTAGGTGTTGAAAAATCCCTGTTAACCTTTTCAAGCAACAAAAATACAGCAAAAAATTGCTCTTTGGTCAAGAAACAAAGACTTGTTGCCTGCAATTAGATGCAGTTCGGGCGCAAATTTTGTCCCCAGTGTTCTCCCAGTGCTGCGTGAAAGTCACGTGATCCGTGACGCTGACCAAAAGATCGCTGCGCTGATAACGAGAATTAAATACCACAGAACGAAAAAAAAAGAGATCCTGCGAATTTTTTCCCAGTACTATAGAACAATGAAATCTTGAAAAAGGCGCCGCATAGTGGAGCCATTATGTTTTGGGACAATAAAGAGCATAAACGTGGATTGAGTTAGCAGGTCTTTGACGTATAGACAAAAGAGACGCGTCAGATTGGAGAGCAGATTGTGAAACTGTTATAAATTATTAAATGGTGCCTTTCTGGTATCGATATCACTGAAATATTTTTTATTTAACTACGGCTTTCCTTATCTAGTATCAGTTATCTCTCAAAATAGCGTTTACAAAGAAACTTTGGAACTTTGGAAAGCGAATTCGATATTTAAATTATCGCGTGGCGCAATTGATACCCTACGTAAGTCTGGAGTAAGAAAAATGTTACATTGCAAACACCGCTACAGTTTTTAATTTTATTCTATACACGGTTAATAAGAGTATTTGAAAGGTCTTGGGGTTTAAAATTTTGAAAAAAAAATCTGTTTAGAATGCGACATTCTTTATTATGAATGATGGAAAGTAAGCCAATTGAAGTTTGCTCTTGAAACATTTTTATTACTTGAAATTCGAAAATAGTAGCCTACTCGTACGTGCAGTACAAAATACCGTTGAAAATAGGAAGATTTTCCATGAGGATTGAAGATTAGTTCTGACGTTTGGCCATGGTACCCTAATTGGAGGCCAATAAGCCTGTAAATTATAATTGGAGTCACCCGTTACCTTACCCGTTGGTAAACAGATTTGTAAGAATATTTCAGTTTTGTTTTTACATCAATAAGAAATTTGTTTATTTTTCCATTTCTATGTTCTCTTTGTAGAATAAGATTGTAAGAGCGAGTGCATGGTATGTACTTGATTGCTCGTCGATTTAAAAATACAACGTTTTGCGCTCTGGAAGTGAAAGAAATTGACCCCATTGATTCGGGTTTAAAAATATGGTTCTAGCTTCTGTACCCCTGTGCTTGCAGTGAAGGTAAGCTTAATTTTGAGTGAGTGGGTGAAATCCTACTAGTGTGACCATTTAAATAAAAGCTCTTCAGCGAAACCTTTCTACGCCTGTTCGTTTTTCAAATGTTACAATGTGGAATTTGGACTATCTTTCTTGAATTTGTTTCGACCTCTCTCGAGAGTGAAATAGTTAAAAATGGCTTGTTATGACACAAGTTGCAATTGTATATACCACAATAAATAACTTCCCTGCTATACAGCAGACAAAAAAGAAGTATTTCAAACTGTAGTAGAAATCGTGGAGGTGGATTTATCAGTGAATCGAAATTCAGCCTTCAATCGATATAAATGCAAACTGTTCAAATCAGAATTTATGCGGTAAAATAACAATTCAACATATTTCGACACAATGGAACCACAAACAGTAAACTTGAGTTCATCATCGAAACTTGTAATATTTTCTTTGAGTAAGCTACCTTGCTCAAATTCTCGGATTTGTTTCTGTTAAACGACCTTAAACCTCAACTCACAAAAGCTAGTGCAAGTTGCTACACAACTAGTGTAAATTAATGATTAAATCGAAACAATACTGGTAGCGAGACTTTCAGATAGAAAAACAAATTAAAGTACTGTTTCTTAAAACGCACTAGGTGGTCTTAGATTTTCTAATTTCTTGATTATAACAATAAAAAAAACTGAAAGAATTCTCTGCAAGATAATTAAAAAAAAGAATGCTGATAAATATAAGCTAATATAACTGTATCGGCTGGTGCTCAAGGTTAAATTTTGAGCTGGTTTGACCATGGGAAAAAGATTGTGACCATTATATAGCGAAAGCGGTTGAGATCTTTTTAATCCCGTGCTGTTTGTTTTATTCGATAATTATCAAAATGAAATTTGACGTTATTAATTGAATTTTTAGTGGAACCTTGATGGGACTGAATTACAAAAATAGTAAATAACAAAGGTCGATCGCGTCTAGCTTGTTAGTGATGGCATGGGTTAAAACGCATTTGATCTTGCGAGATAAATACTTATGAAAAAAATCAATGTTTTTAACAAAAAAGTGCTGCCTTATGAATGTCATTAACCTTGAAATAGCATAAGCAGCGAGAAGATAGGAAACTCCAATTTCTTCATTTCAATTAGCTTTAATTCATTTATTAAAATGGTACATTTGAGTGTAGCGAATAAAAGAAACCAACTTAAGCAAGTTGATCCTCGAGTAAACAAATAAGTTAGCAGGAAAAAAAATGTTTCCGCTACATGTAACATTAAGTGGAGACAAGCGAAAGCACTAGTAAAGGCGATCATTTACTCTCCGAAATGTAAACGCCATTCCAAAATAGTTATTAATTGTGTATCTACCTACGTCTACCAGCTGTCAACCAGTTTTAACTCCAAGTATATTTAGAGAAATCACTCGCAGCCCGGTTGAAATTACAAAGCTGAACAATAATTTAAGTTAAATTTTGCCGACGCTCATCAATTCTCACGCGTTATAGTTTGCTCGCGGTGATATTTGCGAGGTTTTTTTATTGAATCTGAAATCATTGAAGTGATTTTTCCCGAGGTGAAAATTTAGTTGTTCTAGTTGACAGCTTCTTTGTGTTTGCTGGTACATGACGGAATGGTTGGGTGGTTTTTCGAGAAGTTTTGAAGAATAACATTGCATGAAAAGAACAAATTTCTATAGTTTTCGACCGGTTTTGCCACTTGCTTACAAAAGATAAAAATGTTCCCACAGCCGGTACGACAGCAACAGAGCCGATAAGTGAAACAATGGTCATACATAAATTATATACTTTCATACCACTGAACATAGTGAAAACAAAAACTTTTGAGCGTTAAAAATCGAAGATTGCTTTGGAATTGAAACTCTAGCAAAAATTGTGTTTGAGGAGGTTGTCGCAACAGTGAGACGCTTCTTGTTCAGTTGTAAAGCTTTTTCGATGGTTAACTTTCTTTATTTATACTTTGTACAGTTTTTCAAGGATAGCATATCAAGTCCGGCTAACTAACAATAGTCTTGAATAATTGACCACGTACAAGCCAATGAGAATAAGTTTTATTCTTAGTAAACATGTCCTGTTAATTAGTCACTGACATTTAAGCGCTGTTCATTTTACTCCAGCACCAAGATTCGTTAGTTGATCGCCAACCGCTGTTAAGGCACGTTCTTAGAAACTTTTCACACCGAAAGGAACAATTTTCTCTTTTAAAAATCAAAGGGGAGAAGATTTTAATAATCATGAGTGATGTTTCATCGGAAAGTTCATCAAGCAACACGCTACGCGCGCCGAAGTGTGCGCGCTGTCGCAATCACGGCGTAGTTTCCTCTCTGAAAGGACATAAACATTACTGCAAATGGCGAGATTGCGTTTGTCCAAAGTGCCTATTGATAGCGGAGCGGCAAAGAATAACAGCAGCAAGAGTTGCCCTTTTACGCCATCAAACGAGAATTGAACCGTATGATTCACTATCATGTGCGCGATACACGCGCGGAGAACACGAAGTTCCTTTTCCTTCGTTCACACAGAGAGTCATCACCTCCGTTTTTCCTTCAAGTCCAACTCCTGAACCCGTGCGACCAGCATCTTGCCCCGTCACCGAAGGTAAATTAAAAATATTGATAAGTTTTTAAGTCGTAAAACAGTTCAAATTGAAGTACGTGAGCCGAAATTATTAGTTTGTTACTATTGAGGGAACCAAGGTGTGAAATGTAAAAATTCAACGGAAGCCAATTTTAAAGAACAAAAGGTTGGCATTAAGTTGAAATCAAACACGGAGCAATGTTCCTTTGTTCTGTTGAACATGCTGTGCAATCCTTACGAAATCAAATGTAATTTTTTCCTGAAGAACATGATGGCATCCTATTGTCTAGCATTGACGCAGATGCCATAACGGAATTTTTTCCTTTCAATCGTGGAATCGAATGAATTGACGTCCTGTTCCAAATAAAAAGAAAGCTATTAAAAATAGAGTTTTGGATTCTATTGTTAACAAATGCCTTAAACAATTCTTATGAAAAATCTACAAACAAAGATACATCGAAACGACCCAAATTTTATTTTTCAGAATTTCATGGTCACAACTAAAAAATTCATACACATGGGTTCAAATTGACGTCGTTTGTTTTTAACCTGCCCCTTTTCAAACAAGTAAACATATCTTATAGCTATTTCATCTCCGCTACTTTATGTAAACCAAAATATTTCACTTTTAGCAAGAAATACTGCAGGGACGAAACAATTACACTACCTGGCAGATACTTGAGCAAGTACAAAATATTTCAGTGTTGACTTTTTTGATTTGTTACAAAAACCGTAAGTCATAAACTGAATTCGCTGTTAATTCGTTCCGCTAAACAAATGATATCAAAAAGACAAACAAATTCCACAAACACTGAACTAAAAAGAAAAGAAAGGCAAAAAATATATTTTGTTATGTTACTTGTATTTATCACTTTGCCACTGGTAAAATTCTGATGACAATAAAAAGTGATTCCTTTAATCTTTTCTTAGATTTTCACAAATTTTGATTTCATTTTTTTTCTATCGGAACTGTATGCATTTCATTTTGTTTTGTACCTTCGGAGTAAAACCTCGACTCCTCTCGGCTGAGACCGGATCCAAAGTGTAACCACTAAAATAAAAGTTATTGATCGAACATCGTGAGTTCTTTCATGCGATGCCGTCTGTTCTTTTCATTCGATATTAGTTGCAAAATGAAATGTGACTATTTTTTTGTTTCGATATTAAACGCTTTTTTTTCTTAAATTAAGTGAATGAGTGATCATAACCGCTATAAAACCCGGCAATGCTCAATGACAATCCACAGATCTTTTGCCTTGGATTTCCACAAAATTTCAAGATTCCTTTTTCCGATTGGAAGCGCAAGAATTTTCTGAGGTTTATCAATATGAACGTGTTTCAGTTGAGTTATTCCTTACCGCTACCCCTTGTTCAGTCTAAATTATTTGTATTGTCGAATAAGCGACTAAATCAAAATCAGCCATTGTGAATTATATCAACAAGAAATATTGAATTTTTTTGTTTCTCGCGTAGCGGTAATCCTCATTTACATTCGCATCTCATTTGGTCTGACGCATCCTTTTCTTTTCGTTTTCCTAAAATGAGAGCGGCTCATTTTTTGAAGCAACAGCTGAAAAAAAAACCGTCTGTTCTCGTAGGCAAGTAACTTTTGAGACTGTGGACAAAATCTAAAAGTATCAGGAGTTTAAGCGAAAGTATTTTTTCCGGTTTATTCAGTGATGTTGTACAAAGTAGTTCTAACTCCATTCAAATTATGAAAGCCGGCTGTTGAGTTGTTCATTCTTGTGATGCAGTTTATTGAGCCGATAAAGGCCACAGAAATGTGTGATCTATTGCTTAAAAATGTAGTTCTAACAGTTTCGAGTCTGTTTGTGAAATCCTTGAGTGTGACCATTTAAATGCAAGCTCTAGAGCACTACTTTCCTGTGCTGCTGTTTATTAGGCCGTATAAATTAATTTTAACTTTTGAGTCTGTGGATGAAATCCTCAAGTGTGACCATTCAAATAAAAGCTACTGAGCAGTACTCTCCTGTGCAAGATGGTTCTAACTTTTGAGTCTCGGCTGTGGATGAAATCCTAAAGTGTGACCATTCAAATGAAAGCTACTGAGGAGTACTTTCCTGTGGTACTGTTTATTATGCTGTACAAGGTGGTGCTTACTTTTTGGTCTGTGGATGAAATCCTAAAGTGTGACCATTCAAATGAAAGCTACTATTGAGCAGTACTTTCCTGTGGTGCTGTTTATTATGCTGTACAAGGTGGTTCTTACTTTTGAGTCTGTGGATGAAATCCTAAAGTGTGACCATTCAAATGAAAGCTATTGAGCAGTACTTTCCTGTGGTACTGTTTATTATGCTGTGCAAGGTGGTTCTAACTTTTGAGTCTGTGGATGAAATCCTAAAGTGTGACCATTCAAATGAAAGCTACTATTGAGCAGTACTTTCCTGTGGTACTGTTTTTTATGCTGTACAAGGTGGTTCTTACTTTTGAGTCTGTGGATGAAATCCTAAAGTGTGACCATTCAAATGAAAGCTACTGAGCAGTACTTTCCTGTGGTACTGTTTATTATGCTGTGCAAGGTGGTTCTAACTTTTGAGTCCGTGGATGAAATCCTTGAGTTCCTCGCCCATCCTCATCACTCATGGGTATAGAGAATCTGAAGAATAAAGGGACAACTGTTAATTGAGTTTGCCTGTGGGAAGACCGCGAGCATTTTGAGGGTACCGTGAAGTGAACCTGCAATGCTTTCTTTACAATTGTAAGAAGATTTATCACTTTAGCTGTGATCTATCATAAAAAGCCTTTAAAAGTGTACCAATGGTTGTGTTAGGCGAAAAACCGTCTCTTCCGAGTCATCATTGCGCGCAAGTAACGCGGGGGAATGCCAAAGATACTTGAACCAAACTTATTTAATTCTTCACAGAGAAAACCGCACAACAGCCTGTATTTATTAAAGAAGAGAAAGAAGATCCACAGTACCGCGACAACACAACTATTTCCACGGAGGGACAGAGCGAAGAACCGCCACCGAAACGACTAGCAATAAGCTCCTCTCCGACACATGCTAATGGCGTCAATTCCCGCTCTCCATCACCCCGTTATCACGTGCACGACAGCTGCCGTCCACGTGCAGAGCACGTGACCAAAGAAAGCGAAAGGCCTTCATTGCAGCTGCCGTGGGGCTCGACTTTTCGGGACCAAGATGATTTTGACTACACTGTCAAACTTCTTCAGAAAAGTTTAGGTGAATCGTCGTTAAAACGACGCAAGCCTCCTCATCCTTTGGAAGTTCTAAGCAAGGTGTTCCCTTCGCACAAAGAGAATGTGTTAGAGCTTGTTTTGAAAGGATGCAGCGGTGATATAGTCCAGGCGATTGAGTGTATTTTGGCGGGAAAGAGTCACTCAATGGAATTTCCGCCATCACCTACATGTAGCTCTAGCAAACCCAGCATGCCTTTAGGTTCAAGCTATCCCAGTATGCCATTCGCGACAGTCAAACCAACATTGCTCTCCACAATGCCACCCACGTTGCCTTTGACGTCACTCAATGGGGTTACCAAGACAACGACACACCCGCTGAGTACCATGGGAGTTCTCTCTGCGCAGACGCATGGAGGATTGTGTTTACCGCATCATCTACGAAGTCTCTCAATGCACACTCACAGAGGTGGAAACGAAGATCGTGAATTAAGTAGTTTTAATAATCCAAATGGCCTTTCAAGAACTGGATTTTTGTCCGCATTTTCGGGTTCACCCCATTCCCCAGAAGAAGGCAGTTTCGCCGATAATGAAGTTTCCGCTTGTTTCAGATGTGGAACAAAGCCCCGATCTGGAGATAGGTTTTGTGGAAAATGCGGGGCGGACCTGAAGTGTTAGAATGGCCTCCAAACATCCTTTCGAAAACAGTGACTTGATTCTATTATTTGCTTTCTCTGAATAGTGTACAGCTGGTAGCATTGCGAGAACAAAGCATAAAGGAAACAAAAAAGCCTGTGGATTTTCACAAGCGACATGAGCGGAAGCAAGACAGCGGTTATGTCCAGTGAAAACGGCCCGACATAAGCATAAGCGCAAGCATAAGGATCGATCTTACGCATGTCAATGTTCGTTATTACTTGACGCAAATTCTTATGCTTTCGCTTATCGATCGTTCCCCCTCCGGAGGGGGGGGGGGGGGGGGGGGGGGTACTCAACAAAGTTTTGTACGGGGATGCTCCGCCCCAAGGTCCAAACCCTTACCCTTTCATATACCGTTTTTGACAGAAAAGGTACCCCTTTCATATACCTTTCATTTAAAATGGTACCCTTTTCATATATCTTTCATTCAAAATTGTACCCCTTTCACAAAGCCTTTACGTGCGTCTGTTTGACATATATTTTGAAAGGCGCTTTTTATAATACTTAAATGGCAGTTTTCCCTACCCTTTTTTATACTTCAACTCGTGTTTTCCTACCCTTTCCTATACTTTGTGAAATCCCTACCCTTTCATACACTTAAACCCGTGAAATCCCTACCCATTCATATACCTCCGGCCTCAAAAAGGTACTCCTTTCCGGCGGAGCATCCCCGTATAGCCCACTATAGGGAGTAACCCCCACCCCCAGGGTTCCCCCTATACGTTCTTGGGTTGTAAAAGGTGTTTACTTAATCTTTCCATGAAACATGAAGTAAAGAAAACAAAAATGAGTTTTCTAAAAATTATTTTACGAGACAGGCATATGAGAGAACCCTTATTAACGTTTTTGTTATACAAAGTATGATCCCATAGGTCATAAGTAGCCGCTTCAGCCGTAAATTACAGGAGCCTGAGGCCCCGTTTACACGGGTCCGGACAAATTTTTGCACGGGACCGGCGGAACTGTACGAATTTTTGAACGGCTAAGTGTGCAAGTTTCCGTGTAAACACCACTGCAATTTGTAACAGAATTTGCACGGATCCATGTAAGCACGTGGTCTAGGAACAAAATTCGTCCGTAAAAAAACTTGTCTGGACCCGTGTAAACGGGGCCTGAAAATTATTTTAAGAGCGCAGTAAAAATTATGACATCTTTATGTCGAAAAACTCTTTTTCGTTAAATTAGTATTTTTGCCAAGCAATATGCATTTCTCATCGTTGAGGCAGTTCCAGGAGTTCATTCGACTCTTCAGGAGATGAAAAGCAGTAAAATTCTTAAAGTAATGATGCAAAACAATTAGAAGGAACTAATAAAGCAAAGCTGACTGTACAACTGGGATTATAATATTCTTTCCAATATTTCGTCAGGCACGGCCTGACTTCTTCTTCGTATTATATCAAATTTGCTGACTAGATCCACCAGGAACCGACGCTTTTGCATTGTCCGCTGGCCCTTGCAGATATTTCCAAAGTGTTCAAAATAATAGGCCATTTGCACGATGACGTCATTTGCCTACAACTATTAGAATCCTTCAGTTTTTTGTTTTGTAGTGCAAATTAGGGCTATTGTTATTTAAACCGCACTGGGATTACAAAATTTAAATAAGAAAGGAAAAACGAAATGAATTCTGGCAGTTGTAGTCAAATGACGCCATCGTGCAAATGGCCTATTAGAGCTATTGAATAGGCCATTCCAGAGTTGCCTTTAGCCTCTCTATCAAAACGAGGCTAGGTGCAAAACCTTTCATATGAAAATGAGTTTTCATTAACATGCAAATAAAATGTAAATGAAAACTCATTTTCATATGAAAGGGTTCGAATTGGACTCCACTCAGTCCTATTACCATTATTAATATACTTTTTTTTTAATATTACAGGACTGTTATCAAAACCTTGTTTTTGACCTAGTTACCAGAAAGCAGTCTTTCTTGGCACTCAAAAATGCTTTTTAATTAAGCCCCAAAGCTTGTTATTATTACACAAGGCATATTTGCAACATGGTGAAATTGACGGCACTTATTTCTTCTTACCATCAAAACAATTAATTTGCCACAAACATCACACTTAGGCAGTTCCTTGAACTCAAACATGAAAATAAACTTTAGCACTAGCCAACTCTTAATGAAATCGAAGGCTCTAATTCCCCACTCCAAAAACAATGAAAAACACCATAATACTCTTTAAAGTGCAGGTTTGGGTGGTGCTTTATGTAAGCCTGATTTTTTTCAATTTCTTTTGTTTTCAGCACAAACTGCACGTGCTATGCTTCAACTTTTTGGCAATTTGCATACGAACACACAATGCTACGTCCTAGCGTTCCTACATGTACTCTGAATCCCATTGTGCCATTCTAACAAAGAAGACTTGAATAATGACACCCCAGTGAGACTGAGCCTGCACATAAAAGATTATTATGGTATTTTTCGGAGTGGCCTATGAGCGAACTCGTGAATACGAAAGGCCCGGACCCTCCCCTCTCCTAGGTGCATTTTAGGAATTTTCTTTGGGATGATGTCTGATGACTGACTGAATTTCCAGCACTACAAGCTAGGCCTGAAGGATTAAAATATTTCTTTTTATTTGAGCCATTTTCGCTCTATGCCCCCTCCTCATAAGTAAGTTGGATCCACCAGTGCATTAGCATTGTGTTGTACCAGAAAATATCCATACCCCTCCCATGGAAGGTGTTTTGGTTTGGACCCCTTACCCTACCCCTCTAGCTTTTAAGACCCCCCTCCCCCTCAGAAGTTCCAATAATCTTCCATGGGAGAGGTATGGATATTTTCTAGAACCACACATTTGTGTGTGCCTTGACACACAAGTGAAAGTGTTACCCTCAGGTCACACACCCATCACTGGAGATTGTAGCATTCATGCAGTGACTAGGAACAGTACTTGGCATCCCATCATTAAAAATGTTACCTCAATAACGGTCACAAATAATATTAATTAGTATATACTGAAACAGTGGATAGCATTGTTGGCGCACTCTGATTGGCTACTGAAACTCGGAATAGCAAGTGCTATTCACCTCCCAGCAATTTGCGCGCGAAAATTGTTATCGTTGACAGGAATAAATGAGTTAAAAAGCATCATTTTCGTTATATTATCTCGCTGTTTCAGTATATACTAAAACGATATTTACCGAGCTTCGCGACTCGGTAAATATCCACCACTACCCACCTCCACTTCGGTGAATAGTTGTTAATTAATATAGCATTCTTGTGTGGCCAGGACAATGATTCAGTGATTGCCTGACAATAAGAGAGACCTTTATGGATGTTATAAATAACATTACATGTCTATTTGAAGACAGAACAAAATGTATGATTCAATGTCCACAAAGAAAAGGTGTCTCAAGGTAATGATTCTACTATAGACTAATGCATATGTTATTGAAAATTTGTAATCGCTGATGTTGTTAATGCTAAATTATGGCAATGGCAGCAGAATGCGATCGTAATAGCATTTACATAAAGGCT
Source organism: Dendrophyllia cribrosa (assembly GCA_024195265.1). Lineage (NCBI taxonomy): Eukaryota > Metazoa > Cnidaria > Anthozoa > Scleractinia > Dendrophylliidae > Dendrophyllia > Dendrophyllia cribrosa. The sequence goes on from JAJLRJ010000010.1 coordinate 31,334,015, forward strand.
GAAACAAATTACTTTCACCACGGCATGGCTAAATATAATTTACAATATGTTTGGTTGTGTAGTGTAGCATTCTTCTCTGTTTCATACTATTATTCTACATCCTTTATCTTCCTTTCAGGGAATGTCCATTGCTGGAAACCTTTTCTAGCCTCTCAAAGTGTTTTCTTGCATTGCGAATGTTGATCTGTGTTGCAGCTGATGCTATGAGAAAAAAAAATGGTTTCCTTGAGTGGTTCAATTTTACTTTGGTTTGAAAAGTTTCAAACCAGTTTGTTTTTTGTTTGTATTTGTCTCAGTTGATGGTAATTTAGCTGAGACAAAGGAAAAATGAAATTAAACTGGTTTAAAAATCTTCAAACCAAAATAAAAATTTTAACCACAACATTACACATGTACACAAATCAAACTAGCTATTTTTAATGCTCTCTTGACATGGTCAATGCCAGGGTTAAAAACTTAGCGCTTGCTCGCATTAAATTATATACCATGTTAAGGACAAAAATGCCAAAAACCACACCCTGTCCAGCGGCATGTCCCCATATAGGTCATATAAGGAAGTATGATGATGAAGTATGAAGTATGATGAATTTCTCGACCTACCGCGGCATATTTTGGAAGTTGCGACCACAGGAGAACACAACAAGCGCGAAATTTCGGCGGTGGGTCGGAGTGGCTGTGGACTTAGTATAAATATGAAATGTGTGCGGAAAGAAACGAACGCTGTCAAAATTCTTGGCCATTTCCCAGCATGCAGTGCGGTGGTGATATTGAAAATTGAGGCAAGGTCAGTATGCATTAGAACGAGAGGCTAGAGCTCGGCCCGAGCAACGAATAAGAGCAAAAAAATTCACTGCTAAGCTAGGACTAGGACTGAATTTTGCTGTGAATGTTGACTTTTGGGTTTGCCATGATGATTTGAATAAAAAAAACTAAAGGCAAAAACGTGATTTTTGTTGTTTTTCTATGACGTTAAAAACGGTCATTTTTGTTATTGTCCAAATTCAAACGCTGATATTCTGCAAAAATCGCTGACTTTTTTGTGTTTATTGGGTATCTCAATTTGAGGACTTTCTAGTCAATGCTCAGAACTGCTAGTTAGGGCAATGTTCGCGCGATTGAGAAAGTTGCAATTTTTTAAAGCAGTGGAGTATTGTACGGCCGGTTTTGGCCGGTGTAGGAGCGGATGGGTTAATGAGTTTTATAAATTTAAGATACATGTTTTGATACTTACGAATTGAAGAATCAGACATGATCACCATAACGTAAGTGTTTGGTGTGAAAACATCAATGAATGCTGCAAAAGATGAATTCCGTACCTCCATGCTTTGAAAATGAGCATGCAGTTTACTGGAAAAGATGGCAATGAAACAAGTTAGAGATGAGTACAATGCCAAAATTTATTAAAAGATAGCCTAAAAAAGTGCATCTTCAATGCTACTTTAAATGATAAGATGAATTTATGGCCGACTGAAATGTTCTATCACCAAGCAGTGGATAGCATTTCCTGCTTGGTGGCAAGAGTGTCAGAGCATCGTATAATCTTAAGTAATGGTACTATAGTAAGAACTAAATTTTTATAGTTTCGTAAATAAGAATAGTTTTATAGAGGGCCACAAGTTTATTAGCTTTGCTATTTAGTGCAACCCCTTTTTAAATAAAGACTTTACTTACTTACTTTACTAGGCAACCTAACGGCAAGCAATGCAGAAAGGTGTTAATTGTGATATTGTTGAAACCGTACACCTCATTGGCTAAAACGTGAAAATCTACCATAACTTAACCAGGTAGTGCATTTATTTCTCTCTAGTTTACTAATTGATTCCCTTTTAGTGAAAACTATTTTGAGTTTTAATGCAACCAAAATTCTATGTGGGAAACATGTAAAATTAGAAGCCTTTCTTGGCCATTGTTTTGGAGTTTCACGATTGGATGAAATCTTGTAGCACAAAAGAAACATCACTTTAAAATAAAGTTCCAGTACATTTATTTAAAAAACATGTCAGTAGGTTGATGTATTCTCAGTAAGAAAAACCTGAACAATCTTATGTGGGGAAAGCGAAATGCCACGGAACAATAGGGCATTACCTACAGTTCTTACACGCATTGTTACTTAAACTATACCTACATGTAGTGTGATTGCTAAATAATTAACTGGTACATAAGCTTACCTACAACTCAATTTGAACTGCTTAATGATGTTGCTTATTTTTTCAAATCTGTGTACATCTTTGTGCGATTTACGCTGACAATATGAGATAACCTGAAAACGATGAACAGAATTCAGATAAAAAAGGAATCAGTAGAGTGAATTACCATTTTTTTGAGACCTAAAAACACTTCATAGCCACTTTTCTTTGTTTTGTTGTGAATATGCAAATCTGATTAGCTGGCGCATCATAGAGATAAAATACTTACAAGAAACGTAGCTCTCTCAAACAGCAGGACTTCATCTGCATCAATGATGGATGCAAAGTTTTCTAGGTTCTGTTCCAACTGCGTCACGTTAGGAATGAGTTGATACACAATTGATGACCAGGCTTTGTAAAGTGTTTCATCCCAGATTGATGTACGGAAACATGTGCAGTCTAAAGGCTTTGAGAGTCTCTTCAGGTCGTCTTCACGCTCTCTGAAAATCTGATAGAAGATACATTTCAGTTAGATTATTATTTCTTAGTAAGTAAATGCAGCATAAGCAAATGGACACTTGAACTTCTCTAAAACAAGCTAAGACAACACCTCTTCAGGATGAGTACCTCTCTAAGGAAAACAACTCTCTAAGATTGAGACAGTCATCTTTAAGAAGGATGTCATTACAGTGGAACCTCAATTTAACGAAGTGCCAAGGGACTGGGGAAACTGGTTCGTTATATTGAGGGTTTATTATATTGAAAACCTCGGGGGGGGGGGGGGGGGGGGGGGGGGATGGGAAGATGTCACCATAGTTAATAGAACAAACTGGTTATGTAACTCAGTCAGTCCTTTGTTATATGTTTTTGTTCTCCATTTCTTTTGTTCGTTTGCCTTGACCCTGCACAAAACACAAAAGGTATTGAAATGCATATGAGCAACTGACCAGTAGAAACATTTGGGCTCACACGTTAAACAAAACAATGTGCAGGGTCAAAACAATGTGCCAAGGGACTGGGGAAATTGGTTCGTTATATTGAGGGTTTATTATATTGAAAACCTCGGGGGGGGGGGGGGGGGGATGGGAAGATATCACCATAGTTAATAGAACAAACTGGTTATGTAACTCAGTCAGTCCTTTGTTATATGTTTTTGTTCTCCATTTCTTTTGTTCGTTTGCCTTGACCCTGCACAAAACACAAAAGGCATTGAAATGCATATGAGCAACTGACCAGTAGAAACATTTGGGCTCACACGTTAAACAAAACAATGTGCAGGGTCATGGTTCGTTCAACATAAAACAAAGCAGCTTTGTACACTCTTTTTGAAATTTGTTGAGCTTCATAACCAGTTTGTGCTATTAACTATGATGTCACTAAGTAGTTAGTCAGCAGTAAAAAAGATAATTATATCTCACTGAGTCTCTCTGGTCCTCTTGTACCAAATCCATTTTGTGAATCAGACAAAATATCTTAGCATCCGGTGAATTTTGGAGGATTGCTTCCAAACAAGTCTGGTAGTAATGCATGTCCTTCTCCAGTTCTCGACTCTCCACATCAAACACATAGATAAGCACTTCAACAGTTCTGAAAATGCTGTCTCTCTGACTTGTAAAATAGTTCTCCATGAATGCCTCTTGTCTGCAAAATGAAGATGTAACATTATCACATCGGAAACTCTGTTAACAGACATCTGAAGAATACAGTGGAACCCCGCCTTACGGTCACCTCGTTAATACGGTCACCTCGTTATTATGGTCACTTTTTTTTGTTCCGGCGAAACGCGTGCCCATACATTTTCTTATAATGAAATCCCGTTAATGCGGCCACCCCACTAATACGGCCAAATTTTCATGGCCCATTGGTGACCGTATTAACGGGGTTCCACTGTACCAATGGTGAGCAGACCCTTATTGGTCCCTGCCACAGAGAGAAACATTACATTTTGAATTATGAGTGTACATCTTAATACACCTTTTGCTGTTCATTACGAGAAAATACGCATTCATTTGCTTGAAATGGCGACCAGCACCAGTTCAATCAAATTTTTTTTTTTTGCACTTTCAAAAGGTAATAATGTATTTAGCAAAAAAAAAAAAAAGAAGAAGAAAAAAGCTTTACAGCAAACTGTAAAATGCAGTTAATGGAGTGTGACGCACGGTACACAATAGGCGTCTGCGGTCACAACACATGTGTACTTTTACATAACTCAAAAGGCCATTGTCACTGTACTTTTACTGCATGTATCATTGTCTAGAACTGTTTTCTTTTGACTATTATGGTTGGCTAGGTCCTTTAAATAGTTCCATTCATCAATGTAATTTTACTGCATGATGTCTAGTTCAATAATATAATACAGTAACTGCAATTGGCTATATGTGTAGTTCCGTCTGGCTATAAAAGCTCAAGAACATTGTGCAAAGTACAATTTGTCTTGTGGCCAGCACTGTACTATCGTTAATTCTAATGTAAGCTTTAAACAAACTTTCCCACCCTCCCATCCCGGTAACATTATTGTTTTGCTTCAATAAAATTGGTGCACTCTCCCGTGCGGTTGTGTGGTTAAGTCTCGGTAGCGACTTCTCCCAAGATTTTGCCAGTGTTTTTTCACAAAGTTTTTTCATTTTCGACCTGCCAATACTCCGGTCCGACCCAGCACTAGCTGTTCATGTGATGGCAACATACATGTACGGTGCTGGGTAGATAGGTGAGGCTTTTTCATGCAATCTAGTGGACCTGCCAATACTCTTGTTCTGTCCTGTCAGCGTACAGTGCGGGGAAGACAAGTGAGGCTTTAAATGGTCTTGCACTACTTGACCCACCAATACTCTTTCTCGATCCAGCATGTAGTGCTGGGGAGATAAGTGAGGCTCATGGTCACGCAACGAAGTCACTTGTCATGCCAACCACAGGGGATGTGTCTCCCATTATGCCAAACAATATGGTTGTGTTGTTATTGTCTGCTTATATTGGTCTTAGTCAGCTCGTAATAAAATAAATGCGAAACAGCGACATTAACGTAAATTTTGTAGTACAGTCAATTCTCTCTAAGATGGACACCGTCGGGACCGACCCCAACTGTCCATCTTAGAGAGAGTCGAGGTAACGTGATTCTGAGACAATAAAGCTGAACCTATGCACAATGAATACATGTTTGTGTTAAGTCTGTTTAAAGTCGTTTACTTAAACAAAACCTACAAACTGTAACAGAAATAACATCAGAAAAGTGGACTCGTTTGTTCATATTCAGCACTTACATTTCCGTTTGGAAGTATTTTTCACTAAAAAAAAGCACTTCTCAAGTGTCCGTTGACGGTTTCAAAGTGTCTGTTGTCCATCTTATGGAGAGTTTAGTTACAGTAAAATGACTGAAAAACGGCAGGGACCAACACCAGTTGTCCGTATTATAGAGGTGTCAGTCTTATGAGGTGTCCGTTAAGAGAGAGTTGACTGTATTGTGTATCCACTGGAAATTTTCTTGTCTTGCATGTCATTTCACGTAGTTTAAAGTGTCTTAACTGTTCTAGCACATTGCTTACCCTCCACAATCCCACAGATTAAGAACCAAATTTCCAAGAAATCGCACGTGAGAATGCTCAACGTCAACTGAAAATCAAAGCACGTCAAAGGCATTTAGAATATTTGCAAGTCTTTCGTGAACACCACCTTGCAATGATACATGTTTTGTACATGTAACATGAACAAATTTAATATACAGAAACAGAGTATTTTAGGGACGAAATGGACACTAAAGAAGTTAAAAACGCCTAGAAAGAAAGGGCTTACTTGTAGCTCCTAGTCTTCTTGTGTCTCTTGCGATGTAATTAGCAAAAATAATCGAACGCATACTGGTTTTACCAGAGCCACTTTTGCCCATCAGCAGAACCTACGAACAACAAACGGAATTTAGAACTGTTCTGAACACACGAGGGGAAACCGAATAAAACAAAAAGTTTATACATACCTTCTTCTTCATTTTGACGTTCTTTTCCATTTGGATCAAGGTACAAAATTTACGCAATTAAAGAAATTTTAAACAGAAAAGTAACGTGAACAATGGCGCGAGGAAGTCATGTGAGGTGCCGTAGGTGCCGTGAGATGTGAGAAATGACATTGGTCAGCGTTGTTCGGATGAAAAGATCAACACGTCGTGTTTCACATTCACGAAATTTCCAAATATCGTTCGGAGACTGGCACTAGCATTAGATTTTCCAAAACAAAAGTGCTCCAAGATGGCGTAGTGAGCGAGTGAGGCTTGGAATAATTGTTGGATTAAAAATGGGGAAAAGCGAAGTCGAGAAGCCCTCCAGTTCGTCTAGGATAAAGAAGGAAAAGCTGTTGTTTCCAACAAAGGTATTTTCATTGGAATGTTTTCATATCCGTGCTCACTTAAGCAGTTATAAATGCATTACCAGAAACCCAGAAACCCACTTATGGGTTTCTGACCTTACACACAAAATGTATATTAAAATGTAAGCTTTTACTAAAAGCTACCATCAAAGAAAGTTAAGCTTAAGCTTATCTATTTCTTGTAAAAAATGCAACATGTTTTTGTTAAAGTTGAATCAAGAATAAGATTGAATGTCAAAATTTCTCAAATTTAGTTGATCATAAAATGATATCATGGGAAAGTTAATGGGAATTGAAATAAATATTACTAAACCATCTAAGTATCTGCATACATTCCACTTCATAAAAAAAGCTAGAATCTTCATAGCTCAATTTCTCAAACACTTTTGTTCTCTGTGTGACATAGACTGCAAAACAGTCGTATTTTTTGCGTTGGTCATACGAATGCGCGCGGTCTTTGAACGAAAGGTCTGGAGCGAGTGTGAATATGGAGAGTGAGACTGGGGAGAGACGCTAAAAAATACGACTGTCGTCTTTCCATACAACGAATTCGTTCAAATTTCCCTTTTCTCCAGGAAAGGGAAATTCCCATTGGTTGAATAATGACGCTACCTGTCAATAAAGATGTCATCACACCTCATCAGAAGATATTCGAAGCCGTGTCAATTTCATAGTAAAACGAGCTCTTCGCGGGAAAATGAAAGACGTGGATCTGGATGCGCTTGCCAGAGATTTGGGATTTGTTTTAAAATCAGAGCAAAAGGAGGCAGTTCGTTCGCTTCCCAGTGGAAAAGATGTTTTTGGTGTGCTACCAACCGGCTTTGGAAAAAGCCTAACTTATCAATTGTTTGTTTTGGCAAAGAATTCGGTCTCGCCAAATGATGTAGCTGCGCTTCTTAATCTTCGTTACCAGTCGAGCGGCCGACAATTATTGTCATCTGCCCACTAAAGAGCATCATTGATGAGCAGATAACGTCGAATGAATTCAACCTTTCTGCTGCCGAAATGAAGTTTAAAGGAGAGACGTTAAACGCTGTTCGGAATTGTGAAATTCAGGTCGTTTATGCTGCTGCGAACAAGTATTAAACGAGAAGTTTACATCAATGTTTCAAAATGTTGAAGGATGAAGACTGTCCTTTTCGTCGCTCGTTGTCACTTATTATAAAAGGTGACAGGCCTAGCACAAATCCTGCTCGTCGCTAAAAGCATTTTAGCCCAGCTTTAGAATAAGTCTATCCCAAGTACGTACTTGAGAGATTTTTCCTTTTGGATCAAAATAAAGATATAACAGGCCTGTTGTTCTAAATGTTGTCGTTTCTTTGATCTTAGAAAAAAAATCTCTAGCTGTGATACTGACAGGAGAAATTTACGCTTTCCAGAGCCGTTTAGAATATTTAGTTATGCGTTGTTTGTTTGCTAGCTCTTGGCATAACAATGGTGTTTTTTTGGCTCACTTTGAAAGAGTTGCAAGATCAGTAGTCAATGATTTAACAGGGGATTTAATGTGACCGCAAGTCTGCGGTTAGCATAACTCGTGAGATAGTGTTTCTTTATCACAGCTAAAAGAGTCTAAGATCCGAGTCTTATGTGATAGTCACGGTCTATGTTGGAATAGTAGCATCTTGCAATTGTTTTTAACTCCTCAAAGTCCATTCTGCGTTTAAGTTGACGTGTTTCTCGGAGCTAGGCAGTACCTTCACTGTCAGACGTATGGCGTCATTGCATCCGGTTTGAAATATTTGAATCTCCAGCATGTTGTTTTGTAATTCTTACGAATGCAAGTGGTTACTTTTGTATAGTCTTTAAGCAAGATTCGAATTTCGGTTCTTTAGTGAACCTCAAACATACATTTAGGTTCAGCCGAACGCGCTTACATTTTGGAGAACCAAAACTCTAAAACTAACAATGACACGCTACCATGTATTTTCCCGCGAAAATAAGACATTGAGCCAGTATCAAATTTACAATGTGGGTGGAGCTGTCAAGCAATTTTTGACATCTAAGCGATAATTTTGAAGCCCCTGGTCAGAACGAATTCGTTGTATGGAAATAAATTAATAAAAAGTGCAGTAATAGACAATATTCGTATTCTCGGTATTGAACTGGAACTAGCTTACAGTTGAGGCTAATGTGGGGGAATATCATTAAAAATATTTGCATGTGAAAAGATTTCCCCGCATGAGCCTCGACTGCATGCTAGTTCCAGTTCAATACTGTGGATATGAATATTGTATATTGGACAGCTGTTATTGGCACCCACATGATTGTGCACCAATAATGTAATGCATGCTAATCAAGAATTTTGTTATTAATAAGATTATGAATGTAATACTTCTAGATATAAATATATATACAGACTGTGTAAAAAATGAAGAAAGTGATCTGTTGATAATATGAGGTTTATTGTTGGTGATGATAATTTAAACACCTTTCAGGTTGTAATTCGTCGTCTTCCTCCATCATTTACTGAAGAACAGCTGAAGGAAGAGCTTGGCGATGTTCCTGAACACGACTTTTTTTACTTTGTTGGTAGTGATATCAGGTACACACATCTCTGCTTTTGTTTAGATGTTGTCTTTGTTTTAAACAACACTGCTTTAGTGCTTTAAATAAATAACAGGGTTTGTACGGTCATGGAAAAACCTGGAAAGTCATGGAATTGTCTAATTTCATTTCCAGGCCTGGAAAGTCATGGAATTTAAGTGTGGGTCATGGAAAGTCATGGGAAATTATGTTCATGGTACAAAATCACTAAGGCAGCATATGTTGTGGGAATAATAAGGCAAGATGAAAATTTAAAAAAATGATTGTTTTGATAAAATTTTGAAAACAACTGTTGAACTCTTGGTCATAAAAAATTTGAAAAGGTCATGGAAAAGGTCATGGAAAGTCATGGAATTTTAAAATCTTTAAAGAGTACAAACCCTGAATAATTGGGGTTAACTGTAAATTTCCAATTAAATAAGAAAATCCCTCCAAAATAGTGACCCTCAAAAGTGGGATGTAATGGCGAGGCTCAGATAAAACTTACCCAGCAAATAAACCCACCAGATGTGAGGCCTTGGCACATAGGAGGAGGAGGAGGAGGCCTCATGTCTGTACTGCAAGGCTGGTATTGATACTGGGGAAATGTCCTGGGATCACGTTAATTCAGTCCAGCAGAATATTGTATGCCCCCTCCCCTCCCCCCCCCCCCCCCCCCCCCCACTCACCCCTGACAGGGCTTCAGCGCAGGGCTGTAGGGATGCTGCCAACAGTACTTCCACACCCTTAATTTATTAAGCATTAAAAATAAGTTAAAATATATCTATAGGACATTATAAAAATGCTCAAAGAAATATGTGCACTATGATTGGTCAGAACAAGTTCATAATAACTCCATAAAGCATGTGCCCTATGTCACACACATACTTTAATAAAGAAATTAAAAACGCGCCGAGTGCATTATTGAGTTATATAAGCACGCGGGAATTTTTAAGAAGACGAGAGAAGTGCAGAGAAGCACGAGCCAAAGGCAAGTGCTTCTCGCACTTCTCGAGTGTTCTTAAAAATTCCCAAGTGCTTATATAACTCAACAATGCATGAGGAACAAGTTTTTTTATTTCTTTTATAAAATAAAAACGGTTAAAATGAACCTTACGTCACGCGCATGCTTTATCGAGTTATAATGAACTCGGTTTAACCAATCATAGCGCGTGCATTTCCTTGAGTATTTTATAATGAGTTATATGTCACCAGTACAAGTGCACACAATTTAGGGGACATTTTATGAAGAAAATAGTAAACTGTCTTCTCATACATTGTTGAGTTATATATAAGTACTTGGGAATTAAAAAAAACTTGAAAAGTGGGAGAAGCACTTCTCTCATGTATTTTTTTTGCTGTGAAACAACTTTGTAGCATTCTGAGGGCAATTGAAGAGACTCGCATGGAATTTAAATAAAAGTCAAGTTATCAATTAGAGCCACTGTGATCAATTGTACACTGTAGCTCTTGAGAGAGAGAGAGAAAGAGTCCATGTTTATCGCATCACAGTGATTATATTTCAGATGGAAGTGTTTAAATATATTAACAATGCTGTTATATTACTGTCTTTTTACAGCTTTGGACCCATATCTTTTTCAAGAGCTTACATAAACTTTAAAAACAGAGATGATATCATAAAGTTCAGAGACCAGTTTGATGGTTATTGTTTTGTGGACAGCAGAGGTACATATAATCTTAATATCACCTTGTCTTTCATTGATGAGGTGGGACATCTCACAGGACAGTCTGTGTGCCAGCCTCTTGATCAGTCAGTCAGTCAGTCATTCTCTCAGTCAATCAATCAGTCAGTCTAAGTCAGCCAGTCACTTAGTCAGTCTGTCAGCCTCTCGATCAGTTAGACATTCAGTCATTCAGTCAACTGGTCAGTCAGAAAATGAATCAGTCAGTCAGGCTATCATTCATTCATTCCCTTCCCTCCATCTCTCCCTCCATCCGTCCATCTCTCAGTCCATCCCTCCATTCATCTCTCCGTCCATCTGTCCATCTATCCATCCATCTGTGAGTCAGCCTGTTAGCCAGCCACTTGATCAGCCAGCCTCTTGATCAGTCAGCCTTTCACTTGGTCATTCAGTTAGTTTCTGAATCAGTTGATCACTCCTTAATTCAACCATTCAGTCTCAGTTGTCCAGTCAAGGTCAATATTCAATTTTAATCTTTATTACTGATTCAACATTACTATCTGCTGTTTGTAGGTGTGGAATATCCTGCTGTTGTAGAATATGCTCCTTTTCAAGGGATTCCTAAGAAGAAATCAAAAAAGGATCCCAAAACAGGAACCATTCTTGAAGGTACTTAGTTTTATAAAACCTTCATGTTCAATAAATGTGCAATAACTTAGAAGTGGTTATCAAGAAGACTCATGCATTCTTGTCACTTAACTCTTAGATCCTGACTACCTGGCTTTCATAGAATCTCTGAACCAAGCTAATGAGCCACCACCAAGCATTGAGGCACATTTAGAGGAGATCGAAGCAAAAAAATGTAAGATACAAGTGGGATGGAGGTTTTTGGTTAGCAGGGCATGTCCTTCAAATATGTGGTTGGATATCTACAATATCTTACTCTTCCCTTGGAGCATAACTCATCAAAATGCCATACTAAAAGATAAAAATAAAATTATTACAAACTTTAAAAGGAATTATTACTACTAACATTACGTTTTCTTCTTTTTCGTAATCCGTAGCTTCCTCTGGTACTGCAAAGATCAGCACACCCTTGCTAGAATACTTAAAAATGAAGAGGAGTTCACGAGGCAGACCATCTTCTGTAAGTGTTCATAATGAAAAGATGTACATGTATGGGTTAGCTAAGATGAGATTAGGTAAGATTAGCTAAGTTTGACGTCGGGTATTTTTTCAGTTATTTTTGGGGTGAGTGCTCTGTAGACAACAAATACCTTCATCATAGTTTATTCCCTCCATAGCGCGGAACTCCAGAGAAGAAACGAAGGCCTGAAAGGGAGGAATTCACAAAGGTAATACCAGTATACTTGTTTCAGTTCAGATGATGGCATGATTGGGCAGTGACCTTAAGCTGTTGCCCAATCAGCCTTGTCTTGTACACCTTCTCTCAATAAATAATAGGGGGCATTCACCCTTTCAGTGGCGAATCCATGGGAGGGGAATGGGGGACTCTTTTACAGTCCCCCCCCCCCCAATTCACTCCCCTCCTTAAAATAGAGTCTGGTATACCACTGCCTTGCACTCCCAGGGTCAATAATCCTATGGTGTGACCACTCACTGTTAGAGAAGAGTAAGGAATGTAGTTCCCGGTGAGTGGTACAAGCTTTCCTCAGGGGCAGGGGAGGGGATACAGACATGGGTCCTTAGTAATTGGCACAAGTTGTTGTGGTGCCCCTGCCAAGTCTGGCAAAGCTAATTAAATAATGGCTTTTACACCCCGGAGGGGTGGGTGGGTGGGGGGGGGGGGGGGGGGGGGGGACTGTGTATGTTTTTGGGTGGTTGTGCCACTGGGACTCGGAAACCCTTTACCTGTACCAGACCATGCACCAAAAATCCCTACCCTATCCCGGACTTGCTACTTTTAGAAATGTATTACTATTAGTGTTTTTAATGGAAAACCATCTGTCAACAATGTTGTCACGATGATTTTATTTCGGTTTAGGGAAGCCTCTTTCTCTTCCGAGCTTTAATTCCTATTCTAGACTTAATTCTTCATGCCACTGATCAGTTTCCCAGCAAATGATACCCTATTCTAGATCAAACCTCTCTGATTTCTATACCCTATCCCAGACTAAACTGCTTGAAAACTATACCCTTCACAGTGGCACATACCCATATAGCTTATATATGAGAGTACCCCTCCCGGCTTTTACAGAGCATTTCAGGCTCCCTTTTCCTTGGTCTGAGAACCATTTCTAATAGCCTTTATTTGTGCATTGTAGGAATATTGGGATATTGTTTCCATCTAACTTTCACATTATTTCTTTCCTGTTTTAGTCGCCAAAGAAAGGTTCCTCTTCAAGTTTCAGCAAAGATTCTGCTGCTAAAAGTTCAAGTGGTCAGCAGCCTCCCAAGGAAGAAAAACCTAAAGACGAGTAAGACTGGAACAAATTATCTTTGCCCACAGTGCAGGCGTTTTTGTGGGGGGATTGCTGGATGTTAAAATTTGTTAAAATTTGTTCAGACCAATAGGAAAAAGGCGTGAATGGGGATAAGGAGAGAAAGAAAACCTTTTGAAAACGTTCTTGCGATGTTCTTAACACAAATTGTATCGTATTTCAGTAAATCATAGTTCTGAATTAAACTATTTACAAACTATTTACAAACTATTTACAAGCATTTTGGGCTCAGTTGGGCTGTAAATTTTCTCTCACTTAATTATTACACTTTCTTTTATTCTAAGTTAGCTAATTATAAAACGACGTTATAAAGACGTTCTATAAAATCTCAGCCTGGGTATGTTCTTAGCACGTTCTAATAATTTCAGCCAAACCCAGCCCCAACGTTCTTATAAAAAAAGATTCGTGTATAAAAAAGAGTGTATATAGAAAAAAAATATTAAAGTTTTATCCTGCAGTGTTTGTAATTTTATTAATTTATTCTCAAAGGAGGAAAGATGGCAAAAACAGAGACGACAGTCGTAGAAAGGATGATTTGGATAAAAAAGGAAGCAGAGACACAAAGGTAATGTTGTTTAAGAAAGAATGTTAGATATTGTCGTGAAAACATATTTCTTGTCCAAAGGCACATTCAAGTAATTGATGTTTCTATTTGTCATGTTTTAGGCTGCTCCACCGTCAAAGGACAAGTTTGACATAAAGTCGTCATCAAAAGGAAAAGAAGAAAAGGTAAACTTTTGTTTCTTTGACAGAGGTTTCATTAGAAGCCGGCAACCGGCGAATTTCGCCGGCTACTTCCTAAATTATCGCCGCCTACTTTTCGATTAATTTCACTGAAGTTGATGCCCATAATGCTGGAAATGCTACTGCCATGGCCGTCTATTTTATAAATATTGCCACTTACTCTTAATTTTATTGAAACCCCTGATTTGAGTTTTTCCTAATGACAGAGACAAATACGTAAAAGGCAAACGAAACTGGAGAGGTTCTTTCATGTTCTTATGTATTTTTACCAGCCTTTTGTATCTCTGTATCTTAGAGCAGTTTTCAATTGAGTGACGTAAAACCAAAACCAAAGTAATCACTCTGGCCAATTACAGCAGTCGTAGACAATACAATGAACCAATCAGAGCTAGAAGCAAATACGAGAATTTAGTTTTATCGACTGAGTCGATAAGGTAAATTGACCACCGTAAAAAGATTCAAGTAGCTGACGTTTCGAGCGCTAGCCCTTCGTCGGAGCGAATCAAGGAATTGTGGGTAGTGTGTGGTTTTATATAGTAAGCGGTGGCGCCAAGCGCGGGAAAACGCTATCAGGCAAGTCACGATTGAGTTTGGTTTTACTTCTGATTGGTAGAGAAAGTGGTGCGAGATTTTTTAGCCAAACACAAACCGTAGAAATGCAAAACCAAAGCAATTGCGAAATTACTTTCAATACTCAATTGAAAACCACTCTATAAAACCAAAACCAAAGTAAAAGGGCATTTCTGAGTTTGTGCCTCGTTATCAAAGCGAGGCTTGCTGCACAACCCCGTGCACCAAGCCTTCTGGTTCCCGGGCTAATCACAACAAACGAAATAAATCAATCAGACATGCAACCAGTAGCCTGCTCCAGGCGTTCAGATTGTGAGGCCGAGTAGCAGCTAAAAACCGGCGCGCGAACGAGCGGGAAAACGAGAGGAGACTGGGGAGAGGGCGCGATTCTTCGTTCCCACTATCTGATCGCCTGGAACAGGCTATGCAAACAATAGACCAATTCCGATATATTTAAATTCATACTTGGCTCCGAGGCTTAGGGGAATAAAACAAAAGAAATAAATTATTCATACCTGAACCTCGATGTGATTTCTTTTGTCTTATTCCCCTAAGCCTCGGAGCCAAGTATGAATTTTAATATATCGGAATTGGTCTATTCCAAACGCCGGAAAATATGTTACTTGTGCAATAAGTGGGAAAATTTGTCAACGGATACAAGCGCGGGAAACAAATGCAAAACATGCAACCAGTATCAAGCGCGGGAAAATATGCAGCCGGTGCCAAGCGCGGGAAAATATGCAGCCGGTGCCAAGCGCGGGAATTTACGAAAACATGCAGCCGGTACCAAGCGCGGAAAAACGCGTGTTAACCAAGTCGCGATTTATTTTGCTCCCGATTGGTTTAGAATACAGCATGTTTGCCCTGATTAGTTCAAGCACGTTGCACAAGAGCTACAGAGATCAGCACAACAAGCGCTTACTTTCACAAGTGAGGCGGTGCATGCTCCGTCATTAATTTATTTATCTGGGTGACTTCATAATTGACATGGACTTTACTATTTACTCAGGGTCGACCCGAGTCGGGAAGATTCGGAAGGCGCTCTGACAACCGACGGTCTGACGACCGACGTTCGGAAGACCGACGTTCGGAAGACAGGCGACCCAATAGTCGAAGAGATCGATGGGATAGTTCGGATAGTTCCGACCGAGGACGAGATGATCGCTACCGAAAAGATAATGAGGGCGGGCGAAGAGACCGACGACCCGACAGTCGGAGGGATTCTCGACCCACACGAGAACCCGAAAGCAAGCCGAAGGAAAAGGAATCACTTCCGAAAACATCCGATTCTGCAGACAAGGACTTCAAGTCCGGCAGAGAGCAGGAGAGGGAACATACAACCGCTACGGGGAAGGAGAAAGACAAGAAGGATAAGGAGAGCTCGGTAGTCAGTGGAGAGAGTAAACCCCCAGGAGAAGAAGCTAAGGGAGCTGTTAAAGAGGAGAAAAGACGTAACGAGGAACGGGAACGGCGAGTGCGAAATAAGGTAAACCAGCGATACAGCTACTGTATCATTTGTCTCCTCTGCACCTTATACTGAGTACAACTTTCAGTCTTCCACCTGGGTTCTATCTAGGGGGGGGGGAGGGGGAGGGGGGAGGGGGGAGGCAGTGAGGGATAGAAGCTCCCCTAAAATTCCCAGCTTCGTCCCCCAAGAAGTTGTCATCATTACAGTATATAAGTCAATATAGCAGAAAAATCATCCAGGTCAGTGTACATTTAGGATGCATTTTTTTCGTACTTACAATACACTACTTACAAAATAGATTGCTTATTTCACTATTAATAGGGTTTAAATTCCTTACTTAGAAATGAATGATTATTTGCATTACTTGCACACATTGGCGTAGAATATTGCTTTACACCATTTACAATTTTTTGCTTTCTCTTTTATAGGGTAGAGTTATTATGTTGATAGAAAAAATAGAGAAGACTCCTTATTGACTACTTATTATAATACAATTTCAAAGCGAAGTTTGAAGTGTAATTTGTAGTAAAAATACCCTGTCAAAGACTAAAAACACTATATGAGCATGGTAACTATAAATTGCTGGCCTCACCTACAAGCTGGGTTTACATTGGCAACTAGAAAACGTTATCGCGACTAGGAAATAAAATAAAACACTATTGTAACATTACCTTAAAATGTTACAATAAATTTGTCTTTTTGTGGAGGCTATTATGTCTTTATTTCGAAATGATAAAAGAAATTTGTCAGAAAAAAAATTAAGGCCTCTTTTTTGCCGTCCAAAGTAGCACAATTTACAGAAATCAGTGTCCCGGAGACTGGGAACGAGTTGTCGATGTCCATTGTGTTGATGACGTAGAAAGTACTTGAGATTCGTTCCTTTGTATGCTCACAGTGTGCTTCGTTCCATTTCTTCAAAAGAATGTCAGACTGTGATGAAATTATGTCTTCTACAGAGTCTCTGTCAGACAGACAGAAAGTCGCCGAGGTCAAAGACTTCTCCTTTGCCGCCATGATACTCGTGAATTGAAGTATTTTTCTACGTCACAGCCTTGTAATACAATAGCTTTGGCCGCGCGCTCGATAGAGACACTTTCTGGCGGAAAATTCAAAACTTTCAAGCCGAATAATTTCACAATGGGAAGCATCTTTTCGATGAAACCCACAAATTTAGATAAAGAAAGTAAAGCACTATCAAACCATGGAAATTCTTTTTTTTACTTCATATGCACTTTAAAGTGTCTCAAAATGCACTATGTTGCATTTCAGCGCATATTCATTTCAAAACGTTTCCAAAGGGACAAGCTCCAGGACATCCCTAGGAGATGTCCTGGAGCTCCTCGCATTTTTTTTATGCGCCTGAGGAAGAAACATGGTTCTATTAAGGTGTGTTGTCTATGGTTGTAGCAACACGCACCAAAAAACGGAGGAACTGAGAAATCGCGACACTGGCATTCTTGTATTGACGTCACAGCGGACTATTTCCAGTCTTTCTTCTTGCGCGGTTTTGTAACACACCGGAAGTGAAATTTCACGTTTTTTGACGGCCAAAACGCGGAGAAGGAAAATCGATATCGAATTTTTTTTCCCATTTTCTTATCAGAACATCATGTAGATTCGATCAAGCAAATAAAAAAAATCACTGTCATATACACTTTAAAAAAAATAGACAAAATGCACCTTGAACCTTAACTTTTTAGCAGTTTTTGAGTCTAGGCCAATGAGATCACTAGTTGTAACAATGAAAAAAGTTGACATTCCATCGTGCGTTGCCGTTCAGCGCTATCCTTCTTTAATATGCGGATCATTACTTAATGGTTTCTTTTTTTATTGAATTGTTGTCTCTGGTTGGTTTCAGGATCGTCCTGACCGAGCCATTTACCAACCAAAATCAGGTCCACGAGGAGGTCCACGAACAGATTCTCAAAAAACACCAGAAACTACTGCAGGTACGAGGTTTAAACATCGACAAACAAACGCCGTAGATTTTGTTACAGCCATGCTCCGTCGTCACGCGTGACCAGTAATTCACAAGACTGAAATGAACATTTAAATATTTCTTTGTAGCGTACGAGATTTGAATGAAACCTTGAAGATCTCTCTGGAAAACACTTTGAAAGTCACGAGTTAACGGGAAAATAACTTCGCTACACGTATAAAAAACAAATATTGTTCGAATATGTAACATTTCGAGTAAAATGATATTTTGTTGCTCTTTGTTTCCGAAAATGCGGTAAAATTCTCACGGGAATTCCGAATCTCGGAATGAATTTACAAAACCGACGCGAAAACTTGAAAAATGCATTCAAATTTTCAAAAATACTGGTCACGCGTGACGGAGCATGGCTGTAAGTCTGCGGTGACGCAGGGGCGGATCTAGGGGGAGGGTGCAGGGGGTGCGCACCCCCCCCCCCCCCCCCTGAGATGACGTAGTCTGCGTTGTTCGCTTTTAAAATTTGTTTACGTCACCCTTCAGTTACGTCATTCCTTAGAGGTGCACCCCCTCCTAAGAAAAATCCTGGATCCGCCCCTGTGACGGCTCTTGAATAGTCTATGATTCATATCAGCAAATCAGTGACCATAAGCCAGCCACACACCAAGCGATCTCTGTGTCTTTTGTGCATCTTAAAACGGCCCACGCAACACCTACAAATCGCCAAAATTTGCAATTAGACTGGCCAATCACAAATGCAATGCAAAACTAATGCTATCGACACTCAATTAACGAGCGGATCCGTACGGATAGTTCGCAGTTGTTTCTCAGAAAGTAGTGCTATTTTGTCTTCGCTGTTACTGTTGTTGAGTTGAGAAATCGGGAGCAAACTGCAGTGGACATCACAGTGGATTTTTGTTTATTACATGTAATAAACAGAAACAATCTCAAAATCATCTTTTCTGTTCGCCAGATGTTTATATAAAAGAAGACAAAGAATAAGCATTTGGCGACACGCAGTCTGGCAATTTAATTGGGGGATTGTCAGACCAAAAAGTAGTTGAATGTTTCGAAAAACACATCAAAACGAAAATTCTTTGCCTTCAATTGCAGCAAGGTCCACAAAGAAATTTTCCTTTAGCTCTTTTATCACACGTCGGAATGTCTCATCATATCTTGTATCCACAGTCACGTACTACAGTGTTACAGTAATCAGCCAACAATTCCCTGCTTTGTTGCCGTATAAATTTTTACCAAAGCAGTCCTCGAAGAAATAGCGAGGCAATAATCATGTTTGCTTTCCAACAAGGCTGAGAAATAATATTCTGTCGTGACAGTTTGAAAGTTCTTTACCGAAGAAACAGCGCCAAACTTTGAGAAAACTTCTCAAAAACCTGCCTCGAACGTACACCACTTCACGCTCAACAAAAGTTTACGCATACACCGGAACTTTACGCATACGGCGGAAGTGACGATGATAGCTTGTTCAAGTAAGCTAAAATATTGTGTCCAACAGACAACAATACAAAGACACGTTGGGCTCAAGATATACTATTTCGCTTACATGAACAGACGACCGCTCTCTCGAGTCCCCTCTAAACTTCGTAGTTGCTACAGCAACTACGAACTAAAAACCACTCTATATACGTTTATCGTACATATCCTTCGCATTATTTTGAGACAATACAAACCTGCTACAAATGTTGCACATAATGTTGATCGAGTGGCTACCTCGATCGCAAAAGTTGCGTGCGATGTTGTACTGTGTCTGGTCTTTTACTATTAAACTTCTCTTGCCGCCTAAGACTTCCGGGCCGTTGCGTTCTGTTTGTTTCGCAGCCTGTTCCAAGTGTTCAGATAGTGGGGAGCGACGCGAAGGAACAATTGCGAGCGGAGAAAAACGCGAGGAAACGCTATCTTTTGTGCCTGTCCCCCTCCGTTAGCACTCGCAATATTAGGGACCTTAAGATTTGAGTACGAGTTTAAGATTGATTACGGCGTTCGGATATCAAACTCTCGCTCCTTACTATTACTGACCAGTAGATAAGGAGACCCCCGGAATATGATCGTCTAAATCATGCGACTGACTAGGCTTAAAAAGCCGTACTCACTCTCGTACTCGTAGTCCGATCATAAGTTCCCTAAACCTATCCTTCGCTCCCCACTATCTAAACGCTTGGAAGAGTCTAGTTTCTTCAGTTCACATTATCCAATCAAAATCTAGCACGAGCCCAGAGTACAAGTAATCACTCGAGCAATCACGGGTCCTCCGATAGCGAGTTTAATGGTAATGTATTTACCGTTGTTTTTAATTTTTTTTTTTTCATTCCCGTAGAAAAAGATAAAGGCAAGGACGTGAGGACTAAAGAAAAGAGTCGAGAACCTGAGCGCGATACGAGAAAGAATCGAGATGATAAACCACGCGATCGGGACCGTGACCGCTATCGCGATGACCGCAGAGAGCGTGACAGAGATCGAAGAAGTGACCGTGACAGAGACCGTGATCGTCCTCCGCGAGATAAGGCGCGTGACCGTGAACCAGGGAATGAGAGAGTGCGTGACACTGAGGCGTCCAAAGAAGATAAAAGACGCGATAATGACTCACAGGGTACCCAGAAAACAAGTGAATAACAACACAGAAAAACTTATTGCTTACTTACCACTGAAGAACGAAATACCAGTTTTATTTCCTTTAGTGCAATTTAAATGCATGGATTACGTGCATACGTTTTTTTTTTTTTAAAAAACCACTGTGTATCCTTTTGGAAACATCAAAGAATTTGCTTTAAAGTTCGTGTATGATAAAAAAAAAATAGATATTAAAGCTACATTAATGAAGTTATTTGCAATTGCTTCCACTTGCGTTTCACTGTATTTACGTGAATTATCGCAGTTTCAATTTTAATCTGATTCTGATTTCCAATTAATTCGTTGTGATTGAAAAACAAGTGTTATTTGATTGAAAAACATATTTTTTCTAAAGTTTTGACATATCTATGACTACCTTGCATCTCAGTTGAAGGGAAAAGTGTCCAACCCGGCGAAATATCGAAAGTTTGCCAAATGCCACCAATTATACGGCTAATATACGGCTAATATACGGCTAAACTGAATAAAAAGATTTTACTGAGACAGGATTCGTATGGTCATGGAATTTAAGTGTGGGTCATGGAAAGTCATGGAAAATTATGTTCATGGTACAAAATCACTAAAGCAGCATACGTTGTGGGAAAAATAAGGCAAGATGAAAAATTAAAAAAAATGATTGACGTCTATGGCCCCAAAACCTGAAAAAACACGGGTCCGGACCAATCCCAAAAGACATGGTACGCATAGTTTACACGGGCGAAAATGTGAGGTCCGTACCCATTTTTTCTGTCATGTAAACGGCCCTTTAATCTACATTTCTTTACTTTCATTAGTTTTGGCGATTTTGTCTTCCTATTTCAATAAAAGCAAACTTATGAAAACATCAGCCGAGACACTGCTCCTTCAAGTTCTGTAAATAACCTAACATTTTAAGTGCTACAGTTCCTTCAAAAATTTGAAGATATTTTCATTGGCAGAGTCGCACATCTCCGCATCACTTTTCATTAGCATAAAACCATGATATGTCTTGTATTCATAGTGAGTCACATCGACACCAGCCTCCTGTAAACGTTTCTTGTACAACACTGAATCATCTCTTAGAACATCAAATTCGCCTGTAATTATCAAGGTTTTGGGTAACCCTGACACATCATCTGCCATTAATGGCGACACTCTGTAATCGGTCAGAGCATCCAGAATATCGTGCGGAATTTCACTGGATGGTTCTTTCTGAGCATTGTGGATATCATTTTCACAAACACCAAGAAACTTTGAATATTTGGTGTCACGAAGATGCTGTGAATGGTTGTGACCAAGAAATGATCGATACATTCTCCTTGTCCCAGTCAAATAAACTGACCATGCTCCTACCATATCTTTTTTTCCGAGAATAGGAGAGCTGTGTTTTTCATAAGATGGTAGTGAAAAATCCATGAATTGCAATACAGGGTAGAGAAGGATCTAAACAAATGAAAATGAATATTAATACTTTATAAATCTCATAAAGAGCAAGATGGTCAATGTCGAGCTTGGCGATAGTAGTAGTTAATCCATTAGGTTTTGACAGAAGTTCATACATGATAAGCTTCTGGTTTCGAATGGAACAAAGATATCGACAGTGCTGCACCAGCGGGCTCTATTTGTAGCTGTTTGCTTGGTGATGTAGGAAGCAGTATTCAGCTGTTTGAAAAGCACATCCTTCACAGTGGCACATACCATACCCATATAGATTAAAATGATGAGTATTGCCACTGGTGGTTCTAATTGAGGGTGACATTCTAAAGTGTGACCACAGTAAAATGAAAGCTACTGAGCAGTGCTTTCCTGTGATGCCTCACTTTATTAGTGCACAACTTCTGGCGGTTCTAACTTGTGAGTCTGGATGAAACTCTTCAGTGAGAAAATTCAAATGAAAGTTATTAATTTGCCCAGTTCGAAAGGTACCATCTGTTATCAGATCATGAGAGTGACAAAATGAAACCAGCCATACCTGACCAGCTAGTGCTCTGTTTTCCTTCTGTAAGTGATGTGTTACAGCTGCTGCTAAATTCCCTCCCGCACTGCTTCCAACTATCGCAATGCGGCTTGTATCAATGCCAAACTGATCTCCAGTGTCAAGGAGGGTCTTTGTGACAGCACAGCAGTCATCAAAACCAGCAGGGAATGGGTGCTCTGGTGCTAACCTATACCTGCATATACAAATGCTGATGAGGTAATGGGAGTAGGAGATAGGAGGTATGAACGTCTTGGTTCCAACCCCACCTTATGCAAAATTGCAATTTATTCTCTCACTTCTATCATTTCAGAAATGCCCTCCCAGTTGTTGCCCTGTTCCCTTGCAATTTCCACCTAGCCTTCATTCCCAACTCCAGTTCTCTTTTGTTCTTCTGGGTTTCCACCCCTCTCCCTCTATCTTTCCCGCATTTCTGCTATATAATGTTTACGTAACTAGAGTACCGGTATGTATTGCTACTCCCACTTGGAAAGGATCAGTCGAAGATGTAGGGGAATGAACCGAAGGGCCTTGCCCCCTGCTGCGCCCCTTTGTTCAAAGGAAATAAGGCTCCTCTTGCCTCCTTACTTATTCAAGGTTCCCACGGCCGGGTCCCACAGCACTGCAACTGGGATGCTAGTGTGTGGATGAAATCCTTAAAGTGCCCCTGTGATCAAATTTTTGATTTTGATTTTTTTACATTAATTTTTCGTGTACTATTAGACTTTCTTACTCATCTTGCCAAATTTCAATTCATTACGAACATCAGAAGTCATTGTATTTTAACATTTATTTCCGAGAATTTACGGCCGCCATTAATCAACCTTGTTCCAAGGCTTGGTTGCGAATGAGAGAAAGTGACGTCAAAGACTCAAACATACCTCGCGGGTTGAAATTATAATAACAATGAGAGGGGTATAGAATGGTAAATTCGAGACTTTGCGAGACTGCGAGACCCTTGTTTAAAAATTTGAGACCGAGACTTTAGCGTTTCTATCAAATCCGAGCCTGAGACTTTACCTCTAAATAATGCGAGCCCGAGACTCCAATTGCTGGAAAATGTCGGGCCGATAGTACTAAAAACAGCTTAAAACGTGACTGAAATCTCCAACGGAAGCTGAGATTTACGAGAAACATTTACGAGACTCCGAGATCCAAATTATCAAAATTCGAGACTTCGAGACTTCGAAAATTATAGCGAGCCCGAGATTCCGAGACTCCAATTTCAAGTGCCGAGAATTCGAGACTCGGTGAATATTTTCCGAGACGCATCATTTCCGATAGACCATTCTATACCCCTAATGAGCATAGAAAATTGCAAGAAGAACAAGTCCAAAGTTTTTGTTGCTTTTCGCGTGATTTTCAATACTTATTGTTATTATAATTTCAACCCGTGAGGTATGTTTGAGTCTTTGACGTCACTTTCTCCCATTCGCAACCAAGCCTTGGAACAAGGTTGATTAATGGGGTATATACTCCATGGAGGTTTTTAATTATATGCACACAAAACTATCCGGCATTTATTTAGGGTTAAAAACTCATTTTGAAATGGTTAGCTTTTATTTACTGTTATGGATATCACTACCCATAACAGTAAATAAAATTAAGCTAACCATTTTAAAATGAGTTTTTAACCCTAAATAAATGCCGGATAGTTTTGTGTGCATATAATTAAAAACCTCGCTGTAAATTATCGGAAATAAATGTTAAAATAAAATGACTTCTGATGTTCGTAATGAATTGAAATTTGGCAAGATGAGTAAAAAAGTCTAATTGTACACGAAAATGTAAAAAAATTAAAATCAAAAATTTGATCACAGGGGCACTTTAACTAACAACAACCACTTAAATAAGGGAAATCAAACAATACTATTCTTACTGCTTACCCAACGGATACTACAACCACTCTGGCATTCTTGGCCAAATTGTAAGTTAAGAAATGGTATAGATCTACAAAAAAAGAACATGAAAGCAGCCACTGGATAGTCAATGTCCACAAAAGTATTCAAAATTAAATATTTAATTTATTATTATTATTTTTTGCATATAATTTTTCATGGAGATCAATAAAAAATTCTTGATCATTTAATCACAGAGTAGCTCAAAGTAACCAACTCAAGTTTACTCTTGTCCTTTAACTCTGCGTGGTTTTCACTTTAATTTGTGGATGAAATTCTAAATTGTGACCATTCAAATGAAAGCTTTTTAGCAGTTCTTTGCAATGGTGCTGCCTTTCCTATGACATCTGCAAATGGTTAGACCTTCACGTGGCTTCAGATGACCATGTAGAAATGGTGGTCATGTCTCCAATGGGGACGTAAGCCCTCAGTGCCATATATTGTTCATGGGTGGGGGAGATGAGATCATCAGTGGACTGATAGCAGCTACCCAAAGCGCCTTCAAGCGGTGGGCACAGATTCACTCAAAATCGCTCGCCATTTCGCGATATAATAACACCTTTTTTCATTTTGATGTTGTTAACATGAAATTTTGAAACAGCACAGAACTCGTCATTTTCACAAATTGAATCTTTTTTGTTTTTCCATTTTTGCAATTTTTGGCGGGAAAATGACGTCACAAAGTTGGTGCCAAAACAATAACTTAGTATTATGGGATATCTAATGACAATTTCTGAAAGTACTCGCCACAAGTATCTCAAAACTGAAAAAATCTCGTAAATACGTTGATTCGATCAAAAGATATGACATTTCAAAATTTGAATTCCCCACCCATTTTCTGCTAGGGTCATAGGTCATTTAGAATCAAATCGACTAAAAAACTTGCGCTTCATTCAACTTTAACAGTTCTGAAACTTTACAACAATATAAAGTTATCATTCGCAAAAATCGTATGTTTTTTGTTTCTTAAATTTAAGTATTTTGGCGGGAAAATGACATCACAAAGATGCCAAAATTTGAAATTAGTATTATGGGATATCTGATGACAGCTCTGAAAGTACACGCCATAATGATTTCAAAAGTGAAAAAAGTTCGTTAATATGTTGATGCAATCCTGAATCCAAAGATATGACATTTCGAAGTCGGAATTTCTGCCATTTTGTTAGCAAGCGAATGGCGAGCAATTTTGAGTGAATCCGTGCCCCCGTGTCATAAGCTGACATCCGATCTCATTTTCATAACTGTATGTAAAGTGCCATGAGACGTAATATGTGCACTATAAAAGTCATTCATTCATTAAACCCAGAACTCAGCCATCTTCACTAGCTGTGGCTGTCACTGACTGCTGCAGTGGGAAGTCGCACCATGATTATTAATGAAGTCTCTGTGATTGCAGTTGTTGCGGCATGAATGCACTTGTCGCAATGCATATCATGATTGCAATTTATTTGTGGGCATGATTGTGGCAGCGGTAGT
Organism: Dendrophyllia cribrosa; assembly: GCA_024195265.1. Classification (NCBI taxonomy): domain Eukaryota; kingdom Metazoa; phylum Cnidaria; class Anthozoa; order Scleractinia; family Dendrophylliidae; genus Dendrophyllia; species Dendrophyllia cribrosa. The sequence goes on from JAJLRJ010000010.1 coordinate 31,359,790, forward strand.
GTGATCTTTAAAAACGTGCCATGCCTAAAAATATTATTGGGAATTATTTTTTCATTATTGTACAAAATCAGGAGCAAGCTCCTGACAAAATGGAAATTGGGATTGTTCTCAAACTAAATTGGTTTCCTAAAACCATTTCTGGACTTCTGATTGAATTATCAATCCCCTTAAAAAAGCACATTGACAAAATACAGTGTATTTATCACTGTTTTGCACTTTGCTTTGGCATACCAATACTTACCAATACTGCCAAATACCCAGCCTCCACCATGAAGAAAAACCACGCCTGTCAATTTTGTACCATCATCTGGGGTTTGTTTAGGCCGATAAACACGGACTGGGACATCAGCAATCTTTAAATCTTCAATTTGCAGTGACATTTCTTCTGGCGCTTTCCTGAGGCTACTCAAGGCAGCCTGGATCTGACGAATGTTGTCTATCAGATTTCCAATTCCAAGTCGTGATGTAAGGTATGCCTTTTATTATGAGCAGAATAGAAGACATGTATAATTAGGTTTATTATATAAAATGCAAAATCACATGTGAACTTGAAAGAGGCCATTGAGATTTCAGGTTCTCTTGGTTTGATTTATCAATGAAATATACTTGTCAGAGTACAACTTGGGTTCTATCAGAAACCCATAAGTGGGTTGAAACATGCAACTGTCTCTTGCACACCTCAAAACAAGCTTCTTATTATTCAATTTGCTAAGAAGTTGTTACAGCCATATTTGGAAAAGATAAAAAAATTAACCAATCAATTCACTAGAACAGCTTGCTTCCAATCTCGAGGGACTGAGGGGTTTCCAAATATGGTACTTAGCAAAAAATGAATATTCTGAAGCTGTGAATGCCCGTTGCACGTTTCAACCCACTTATGGGTTTCTGGTTCTATAATGTGACTGTATCATATGGGTTTGCACTTGATGAGTGCTTGACCCTTTCTCAACATACTAGGGACTTTGCTAGAAAAAAAATGCCTTGCATGAGGGGGGTGAATAGGGGTATGCAAATCCTCCGATTCATACTATTTTTGGCCCGATCCGTCGACCCGACATTATTTTCGTCCAAATCCGGATCTGCATTACTTTAAAACTTTCCACAGTATAAATATACTGTACACAGGTATAAATATTTGTTTTGTTTTTCTTGCACAATAAATATATTTAGATTTTACTCGAAGTTTTCTGACTTTGCTGGTGAAACTGAAACAATTAGTTGATAAAACATTAACATACCATCCAAGGCCGACCAAAAATTAATGATCCGATCCACAATCCAAACTTCAAGATGGACAAAGTCCGGAATCCAGGCCGTGAATCCAGGCCGTGAATCCGCTTAATTTATTGCTAAAATCCGCAATCTGTGTACTTTTCAAGGCCAAATCCGCCAATCAACGAACCTATTCACCCCTCCTCCTGAAATGCCCAATTAGCTACAGTGTTAAGTCCCCACCTCAGCCTGGGGTTCTCCCCCTCCCCCTTACCCAACTTGGGAAAGCAAAAGAAAAGTGAAGGATCATCTTAGCAGGTGGATCATCTGAGTGCAACATATGTTAATGTTTCTTAATTTCAGTTTACATGCGATAGGCCCTAATGCAAGACTGATCCTAGCGCTAGGATCATCGTACTTCTCGGCTAGGATGATCCTAGCACTATGGTAACCCTGGTGCTGTGACCCTTTGCATGTATTTACTGAAAGTAGGGAAGACATTGTGCTTGGATGATCCACCTTCGAGGATGACCCCATCATGCTCCTTTCATCAGTTCCGTGTAAACAGATCACGAAAGCCAAAAATTTAAATGGTTGGTATAGCATACTCACACAAACTCTAAACCCCTCCACTGAAATAAATCAAAGGCTCCTGTGAACCAACTCAAGAATACGAAATGCTGCAGGACTTATAGGACTAGTATACTAGGGCTTTTTATTTTCTCAGAGATATTTGTCTTCTTAGCTACATGTTAATCCCCCGATGTTATTGCTGCAAGCATAGCGAGCAGCAGTCCTATTTAACTCAGATACAGGTTTGATTGATTCTCATTTTGCCTTGCTTTTATGTGGTTCAACAGCACAGCTGACCATTGCAATGCTGGCTCAAACACATGCTTTCCCTTTGCGAGCTCTTCCATAGGCATAAGAAATAGAAGTTCATAAAGACTTTTGATATAACTTTCATAAAGTTTTTCCAAATTGTGTTAGCAATGGTCTTAGTAGAGGGTGGTAAAGGTTTTTTTTGTGATCCGTGAATGGCCTTTTTTTTCCCCGTGAATTGTGAAATGGCTATTTTTTTCTCGTGAAACGTGATTTGGTTACATACCCGTAAACCGTGAATTGACTTTTTTTCATGAGCACTGCAAAATGACTGTTGTTTTTTTCTCGTGAAATGCTACTGTAAACCGTCATTCTTTCTTCCTCCCAAAAAATTATACAGTAAGCGTTTAACTACGCCAGTGGTAAATTGCGTGACGAATGCATGACCGTGACTGATCGTCATTCTGTACCCCAGGTCACTCTACAAGGTTAGGTAATTTTACACAACATTGGCAAAACAAAGAACTTGGCTTTCTTTTTACATCAGGAAGAACGAGGAGTGGACTGTCGGTGAAGACAACAAACAAAGCTGTACTTTGGATGTAATTTAATTAGCAAAAAGTAAGGAATGTTTTTTTTTTCGTGAAATGGCCATTTTATTCTCCGTGAAACGTGAAATGACAATTTTATTTTTCATGAAACGTGATCTAGACCCCCCTTTACCACCCTCTTAGTAATGACGCACGTTTTTTTGTCAGTTGTTAATGCTTCAGTGGTTGATTGACGACTGGAGGTGAGAATGGCCAGGCCAGGCTCCTTTTATACCGGAACGTGTTTAACTTTCTGTATTTGGTGAGTATAATTTGTACTGCTTTGCTATTTCGGCTTCTTATACCTAAATCAAGAGACACCGAAGACTTACTGCATCTGCTAATGAACACATTCCTTTCTTATTACAATCAATTTTACACATAATTTCTACCTCCCAATATTTTTTCGGGCAATTAAGAAATATGATGATATAACTAGACCATCTACTCGCAGCACTTTACCTTCCATTAGGAACCACTAGTTACTTAATATTCTTACCACTATTCCCGTGGCTTTTATGATCAGTCCATACACTCGTAGTTTGTGGAGCTGGTCAGCTGGCAGTCCTTGCGGAATAACTTGATTGAAGTACGCACGCAAGATTACAGCAACAAGGACGGCAAGAATAGCAGTGAACACAACGAATAAAGTTACCATTCTGTTCTCGGTTCCCAAAATCCCAAACTAAACAAATAACGTTCTGTTTTGTGACACCTTATTGAGAAATTCCTTTATACGATCCCTTACCGACTCCCTTACCAGTTTACAGTGTTGAGCCCGCAATAAATCGACAAGTACGTTATATATGTCTATTTAGTCCCTTGACCGTATTTTAAATTAATATTAAGCCTCGAGGTTCCCTCGAGGTACACATTTTCGCCCAGAAAAAAATGGTGGCACAAGACAATTAACTGAGAGGACAAAATTGATATAAGGGTGGTTTTTTTTAAAATCTCCATTAAAATTTCGGAACAAACGTGGGTTAATACGTGTATCATACATGACGTCTTACACGAAAGAGTCTGTCCCATCTGTGTACATAGGTCACGATCGCGTGACCACTATCTTGCTTGCAAAGGCAGAGTGCATGCAATTACACAATCTTTGCTGAAAATTTTAGAAACATGGCTAATTGCTGCTTTATTTTCAGTGTAATTGTCGCTACTTTGGCCGCCATTCTCGTAGGGTTGTACTACAATCAAGATTTACCTGAGGGACTCCCGGATGATCAGCAATTTAGTGCTCGATTTTTTGGTATTTTTTTGGGCATTTGTCGTTTCATGGTGAGTTGAATTGGTGGCTCGATAGCTTTGGGCATAATCATGGAAAGCGAGTGATATGGAATCACAACGGATGTCGGTACTTTCCTAGTATAGGATTAAGACAAGGCAAAGCTGAAGGCTCACTTCAAATCGTGAATGACTCATGAAAATTCTGAAGAATATGTAATGCACTATTCAATGAAAACCCCCACCTGCTGTCCTGGAGAAGGGTAGAGGATTTGGCACAGACCCTGGTTAAAAGCCATCAATGTCCCTGTCCCCTGGGGCTGAAAATCAGATCAAACACCCCTGCCGCTCGGGGAATCAAGCTGAAACACGTTAAACCAGAAAAAACTTTAATGCTCCTTTTCAGTGATTGTGTAGCCTTGAGTGTCTTTGTAGGTTACAATGCTTTTCAACTTCAAGACTTGTTTGTGCAAATTGCAAGCGGTAAATATACGTACAATAGAAATAATTTACTTGATTCAAATCAATGTGATGGCGATGTAAAACATCTGATATAAGAAGATTTAAAAGCACACTTGCCTTCCTCATTTCTTCATTCATCTTGAAACCTAGATGTGAAGACCAGTACCTAGTCTCCCTCCTGCCCAAGGTGGGGACAGAATGCAGAATTGAAATCAGTCAAATCTACTACTTCCAATGGCCACATTGTTGTTCAAGAATGATTCAATGCCCCTACTATCCCCTACCCTTCCCTGGGAACGGAGGGATGAGGGTTTCCATTGACTAGTACATAAACCATTTGAACCAAACATTACTTTTTTGCGAGGGAGATTTATTATTTGTGGGTGTGGATGAGGCTTAGGTTTCTGAAGGATTTTCACTCCATACCCCCTATTTTCACTGTGACCCTCTCCTTATGAACAAGTCTATGGGATCTGCCACTGCTATCTTCAATAGGCATTCTTCTGTTATAACTAAGCGTTATGCAATCAGCTCAATCCAAGGTCTATATTATTGTACAATGACATAGAGAATGACAATGCAGTGCAATAATTGTACACGACTTGGACTAACATGGAATATGTAGATTAAAATGATTTGCAAGTATGTCTGTTCCCTGAGTGTGAACTTCGCTCGACACACTATCTACACATATCATGTACTTGTATGGTACTTGAGGTTCTTACCATTTAAACAAACCTGCATCCGGTTTAAATGTCCGGTTTCTTCTTGCGAATGGTTACCACCCCTTGATTGCCACTCTTGGTTCTAGGGGCATGCAGCTGCATTAGTTGGCATTGGTGATTCTCCAGTCGAAAATCTTAATCAGTTGCTACATCTAGGGCTGATATTGGAACCGTCGGAGTCAAAAGGCGATGGATCAGTTTTAGAAATCCAGGACATCAAGATTGCCAATGTTCCTGTTCGAATTTACAAACCAAAGCATCTTGTTGCAGCCACGAAAATGACTGGTGTTGTGTATTTGCATGGTGGAGGATGGACAATTGGCACAGTTGGTAAGTTTCCTCAGTTGCCTTGGACTGGGAGGAGACAGAGAATTCTTAACTTAAAGGGGCTATGTCACCATTTTTAGTGTTACTTTAAAAAGCCAAAAGAATCTTTATATCAGTGAAAATCCAAAAAATAATGGTCCAGTTTTGTTTCAAATTATTCTACTAGTGCTCTAAGAGTAGAAATAAGTGTCTTGGGCTGCAGATGGACAGGATGGATATCGATTGCATCTTAAAAAATTTGGGCTAATTTTTCAAGTTTATCGCTTGTGTCTTGAAAAACTTGCTAAAACTCTGATTATGGTTTATAGAGCATTTTAACTCACTTGACCTTCAGTCCCGTGGGACTCAAATGACAAAGTCCATGGCAGCCATGTTGGTGTTCCTAACAAAAGAAGTTAATTAAAATTCTTTTGTACGGGAACACCAATATGGCGGCTATGACGTCAAGTGAAAACACTCTATTCTCTCTTTGAAAATTCACTTGATATCTTCCTCTTAGTGTTCTATACGCATTTCGTGTACGACAAAGGTACTTAGTTTTAATTTGGGGCAGTGTGACCTAAAAACCTCAAAAACACCATGACAGCTCATTTAACTGTATCCTTTACTCGGACTCCCTGCTCCAATGGGGGGAGGGGCTGCCATATAAAAGTGACAGGGGTGACTGTCACAGGGCTCGAGACTAACTTTTCAATTTACTAGCCTAGTGACGAGTGACAGGTTTGAATTCACTGGCCCAAATAATTTTTTACCAGCCTGAATTGTACAGGGCATGGAGACAATAACATATGTCATACTGATTATTAACTAAAGAAAAAAATCTATGATATTGAAAACACAACTTGATCAGTTTTACTGTGATGCCTTACGAACGTCTTAACGTACGGAGAAATATCGAGAAGATAAGACTAACACCTTATGAATGTACTACCTGTTACAATATTGTTATTGCGTGACACCATCACAGCCTCGTGGCGTACTACGTCACAACCTCGTTTTCGATAAAACTTTACTTGTTGAACCGCCATCTTGAATCGGAGTTTCTTCTTCTCTCTCATCTTCTGTTTATCTGTACGAAGACATTACGAGTTCAACCTGTTACACTACCGTACAGAAAAACCTTGAGATATCTGTTTACAGTCTTTATTTCAGTATTTGTTCTCAATTTTCTTTTGCCATTCATTGGAAATAATTTTCAGTTTGGTTCTATCTGGTGCTTCAGTTACAATTCTCACTAGCCCAAATGGCTAGTGAAAGCAAGCAAAAATCCAGCAGCCAAAACTTAATTTTTACTAGACTTTGGCTAGTTGGCTACCAGTAGTCTTGAGCCCTGCTGTCATACCTTTTTGGGGTTAAAATTCATGGTTTGGTACCTCTAAGGGTGTTTAAATAAAAGACGACCTCTGTCAGAGTTATTCTGGCTCCTTTAAGGTATTGAGCCAGCAAAATATGTTGGCAGCTGGGAACATCAGAAGGAATTGGTACCTCTTACAGTTAGGGGTAAAAATTAAAGTAAGCCACACCCACAAAATTGGGGGACGGGCGGAGTGGGGCGGGGGTAAAGGTTTCCCTCTCATTGCACTTTTTCTATTGAAACATTTTTAAATCATCATCATCATCATCATTTGTCGACTCAAACACGATATTTGAGACGGGCCCTGTGTCTGACATGTCATACGTCCCCCGATCAGCCAACAGGCTAGCAAGCTCATCCCCAGACTCCACCCCTGCATCTTCCTGCAAAATATTTCTCTATTTCTCCACTTTGCCGCCACCTTGGGAATCCCATTTGCTGCTCTGTACTTCAGGGTTGTCAAAAGTAGCCGGCTGCCGGCGAAAATCACCACCTTCTTTGTTATCTTGGCCGGCTACTGAGCTGGCCGTGGGCTGTTCTTTAGAAGAGATGGTCTTTTCTCCAACCTCGGCCGCCTACTCCAACAATACAGTCGGCTACTTCGAAACTTTTTGACAACCCTGAACTTCCCTCTTTGCTGAATAAATTCCTCACGGGTGTTTGTCCTTCCCATCTGAATCAAAATCCATGTTAAAGTTTCACAGTTTTGCTGCATCTTTCTTTTTCTCAGAACTGTATGACTCACTGACTTATCGGTTGGCTAAAGAAGCTGATGTTGTGCTGATATCTGTTGAGTAAGCCTTTAAAATTTTAGCTTCATTTTAATGTGCTTTTTGGTAGCAGGGGGAGGAGGGGGGGGGGGGGTGGGCTTAGAAATGGTGTAGTTGTGAGAGTGCTCTGACTGTAGGTTCAAATACTTGACACAGTTTCATATGGGTTGAGTTTGTTGTTGGTTTTTTGTCCTTGCTCAGAGGTTTTTTTTTTCCAGAATCTCAGGTTTTTCCAACATTTCTAAATTCCAATTAAATTTGGACCATGAGGGCCACAGGTCACAACAGTCATTTGTAAACTGTAAAGTAAAGTGTCACCCTCGTTCAACAAAGTTGAACAAGTTGCATAATTTAATTACCACTGAAATAATTATTTGGCCTTGAATAAGTATTAATATTAACTTCGTGAATTTCTCTCCAGTTACAGATTAACACCTAAACACACCTTTCCTACACAATTTGATGACTGCTATGCTGTTGTTGAAGCTGTGCTGGCCACTGGTGATAAATATGGTATTGACACTAACCATGTTGCTGTTGCTGGTGACAGTGCCGGTGGTAATCTTGCGGCAGCAGTTGCTTTAAAGCTCAGAGACAAAAACACAAGACTGGCTGCTCAGGTGGGGACAGGGCTAATTAACCCTATTTAATCCCCAATATCAAAATAGAGATTCTCCTTTCTTGTCCTCATATGTTTCTTATAGATGCAGTGGGGAGAAGTTAATATCAAGAGAATTCATCTTGGGTGATCATTCTCATGACTTCCCTGAGGATGGTTTCTATACCTGCCAACTTTTTCCGAGTGATAGGCGTGAGAATTTTTTTCGTGGGAGTGCCAGGATTTCTGAAGGCGACCCGACCAAATCTGAAGAGAACCCGATCTATCCCGAAGATGTCTGAAGTTGTTCAAAGATGTTCCGAAGAATTCGGAAGTTTCCATGGACCTCAGACCTCCGTTTAATAACATTCAGCTGTAATTGTAATGTTCAGAACGATAAAAACCTACAAAAAAGTGCCATATTTTCATGAACGTAACTATAGTTTTAATTGGATCATGCGATCAGTTAAGGCTGATAGCTCAAATCTGTAAGTCAGGCGTGAGAAATTGCTCCATAGGTGTGAGTAGGCATGAGATCGGAGTTTTGGACTCGCAGGCGTGAGACTCACGCCTAAGGTGTGAGACTTGGCGGGTATAGGTTTCATGGTTTGGCGCATGTGCACAGATCATAATGCTTTGTTCGCTTTCTTACCAATTTTATCAGTTAAAAAAACACTCACATTTACTTCAACAACCATATACTATAATAAGTTAGTCTAAACAAAGTGAAGGATGACCAAAATTCACAGAAACAAAACCTTTGACCCGAAGGATATATTCTACGCTCTGGTGGCTTTCATGGCGTACATGGGTATGTTTAATCAATCGATTCAATCAGCAACATTTTTATGGACAAATTTCCTGCTAGAGTTATCTACTCGCTTCCGATTGGTCTAAACAATGAAATTAAATGGGTTACATTATATCTTGCACATGCGCCGAACCATGAAACCCTCCCTTTAAGGGACGGACCATTCAATTTTTGTTGGGGGGGGGGGGGGGGGGGGGGGGGGGTGTTGGGCAATTACCCAAAAAAATTCCTGTAGAAGTAATTTAAGTGAAAAAAAATTGTGCACAAGAAAGCACGCGAAAAAAAATTCAAGCATTTTGGTAAAAAAAATTCTTGCAAATAGAGATGCTGAAAAAAAAAATTCATACTCAGAAGAAATTGCCCAACCCCCCCCCCCCCCCCCCCCTCCCCCCCACACACACACACACAAATTAAATGGTCCCTCCCGAAGCATTGAAATTACAAGGAGAAATTTGATGCTGATCATTTTTAGGGCTTGAAGAGTTTAAATAGTTATTCAAAAGGTTTAAGCATAATAAGGATATCAGCAAAACTTTTAAGGCTAGTTTTCACTGGCAACGGTGTTGGAGTCGGAGTCGTAAGCAGAGTCATAAGCTTGATGGAATCGGAGTCGGAAGAATCAGAACGGTTCCATTTTCTTCCGATTCCGCTTATGACTCCGTAATCTTCTTCCGATCCCATCGGTTTGATTTTCACTAGATCGTAACGCTCTGCGCTTCTGATTACGAACTCCGACTCCGACGTTAGTGAAAACCAGCCTTAAGTGAAATTTGACAAAATTCTAGGCGGGGGTGGGGGGATCAGGGCTTCAAAAGACTAGTGTGGTCCATTTAATCAGAAGTTTTATCGGCAGTGACAAGATGGCATATTAAGAATTCCTGTTGTTATTTATTATTCCTTTTTATTTATTATTATTATTCTTTTTTTTTGGGGGGGAGGGGTGGGGGGGGGGTAACAATTTCATCCTTTTTTTTTTTGGGGGGGGGGGGGGGGGGGGTGTAGGGAAAGAGTTTTTGGCAGGTATGCAGTGATCTTCAGTTGAACCTGTAACCCGTAACACCTGTGAGGGGTGTCATTAGTGAGTGTTACGGCTGTGAATTAACTGTTTCAATACAAAGCATGGTAAGGCATGTTGGCCATATGCCACACAGTACGGCTGTTAACAGAAATGGAACAGCTGATGAAAAAGTTATTGAAAACCCTATGTACATTAACTGAAATGATTTTATATCATACCTTAAAGTAATTTTGTTCAATTTTAAAGTCATGCTCCAATATATTGTGCTTATTTTTATATTAAATTTTTGGCTTCATTTTCCTCTTATGACATCCTTTTAGATTTGAGAAATCGCAAGTGGCAATATGGGCCATGTGCACCACACGCTGCTTCGAGCTGACGACAAGTATATTGACTTATGGTTTCATTTTTTGTTATGGTTTGCAGATTCTCATATACCCTGCAGTGCAGTTTATGGACTTTTCTCTTCCTTCTTTTAAAAAGCAAAGTTCGCCACTTCTCACACGGCATCAAACAGCAGTTTACTGGTCCTATTACATGACTGGAACTCCAAACTTGGCTTCCTCATTTTTAGTGACTAATCATTCTATGCATCTTCGCAACACTAAGTATTCTTCTTACATTGGAATTGAAGATAAGGAGCAGCGCAAAGCCCAGAGGAAGCCATTAGATGGTATTCCAAAGGCTGTCCTAGTTGGTCTGACAGATTACCGTGCGTCGCCTTTAATGGCAGACAGCCTGAAGGGGTTACCTAAAACCTTATTGATAACCTGTGAATATGATGTTCTCAAAGATGATGGCTTGTTGTACAAGGCAAGATTGCTGGGTGCCGGAGTCAAGGTGACACATCTTAATTACATGACGTACCATGGGTTCCTTCCATTACAGTCAATTCCTTTGGTGGAAACAGAAGAGTTCCGTCAGGCATTGCGAGATATCATTGATTATCTGAAAGAGTTGTAAAATATGGCACCCACGTTTGTTGATAAGTACTTAATAGAGTTTTAACAAAGGCATCGGTATTATATTCTCTTATAATTATTATAAAAAAGCTATTTCTAGAAATGAAAACAACATCTTTTTACCGTGGTTTGATTAAAAGTGAATTGCACTGATCATCGATAAACTGATTCAGACATAAATTAAAATAAATCATTAGGTGGAGTCAAGTTTTAGCTTTAGAAATTACATCCATAATTTCTTTTTAGAGGGGGACATTGGGGTTTGCGGTATTGCGGTATTGGACAATTTTTCATGCGGTATTTCGGTAATTCTAATCTAAAATTGCGGTATTGCGGTATTCTCAAAACCTGCGGGATTCGTTTTTTAAGCGTTTTGGTCGGTATCAAAAATTAACCTCCAGTATTTTACGACCTTTTTCCAGTTTCCTGTTGACCCGTGTCGTTTCGGAAACGCTTCGAAACATCTCTAAGGATCTCTAAAAGTCCTGAGGTCCTCTAATCCGTCACGCGAGTTTTTATAACATGAAACGTGATAACAATTTGATCGTTTTAACAACCAATTAAAAGTCACGGCACCGACGTGCTGACATTTAATATTTAATATCGACCTTTGTCGACCCCACCAAGGGGTCCAAGATCATGACCAAACCACGCGCTTTGCCCAGAGCCAGACAGACCAGACATTATTCAACATGGCTGAGGCAGCGAGATCCGTGATCGTTACGAGAGAAGAAGTCGAAATGGCCGTGATCGATTGTGTGGCGCTTTTCTACGAAGAGGGACAAGGCGGCGAAAATTACCGAAAGAAAAACAAGTTTAGGTGTCGGGTGAGCAAAGGAGAAAAACGGCTCGCCAAATTTCGGGAGAGTATTAGGTAAGTTTTAATTTGGATTGTTTCATTGCACGTCACCCGGGACATTACCTGATTTGACCTGATTTTGGACAATTTGGCATTAAAAGTATCTAATAGGTGATAAAGACAAACACAACAAACAAACAGTGACCATAGTTGTAACGTTTGCTTGTGGTAGTGCGTCGTAGTGCATGGCTTTATTTTCTTTCATGATGTTTCACAAGGATTGTGTGACTCTCCATGCTCTCGCGATGTGTTATTTATTAAGTCATTAAGTATTCAATTGCCCCGTTGGACAACGAAGCGCGCGTTGACCTAAATTATGGACCCTAATGGACTTGTTTTTCCTTATTGAGTCGTCACGTTAACCCTGGCCCTGGCCATTTAATTTGAACTATTTTCAATCAACGTCATGATGTCAGTGAACACTCCAATGGTAGGCGAAAGACATCCCTTTAACATCATTTAATCCCTCGCAAATGACAAATTTGGTAATGCCGTATACTGTCTATACTGAGCCGACTGAACCCTATCCTAAAATACATTTGATGGACCTTGATGGCCTTTCTAGATGTGTTAATAAAGTATTGACGGCATCACTAATGCATTTTATATTGCTTTACTTTAAGCGAATTTGCCGGCATTAAAAACACCGCAAAGACGCTTGGTTTAGGCGACAATCTGCGTGTGGAGCTGAATAGGTAGGTGAAAGTATTTTAGATCTATTTTAAATCATGAAATATCATGTCTTTTTTTTTTGGAAATGTGTTACAACAACAACAACAACAATTTATTCAACAACAAACAATAACAACAATGTATTCTTAGTTGAGAGTTGAATGATTTGTTTGCCCTGCAAATAGCTGGAAAGCTAATCGGGGCGGGGCAAAACAAGTACATGAATAATACAGTTATCAACAAAATCAAAAACCTTATACTATTGAAAAGCCTTGCAGATTGCACATAATAATGAATAACATTGCACATAATAATGAAGATTCGTTAAAACATTTTCACCGTTCTAATAGGACTGGTCAGGACTGCGGATTAGTTTTTATTTACATACCTTGTTAAGGTTTTAAAGAAATTTATTACAATATATTTTTTCAAAAGGGAGTCGAAGAAAGATGGGAGAACGGAAAGAATCTCAATTGAGACGGACCAACAACTGAAACTAGAGTTACCCTCCATTTTTAACGGCCAAGACAAATTACAACGTAAGTATGTGGCTTGTTAGTTATGCCTTATGGCCTTTCTCCCTATTACACTATTTTTCCCTTTTTTTTTCTTTTGTATTGCAGTTATTATTTACCCGATAAGGACCACATTCTCCAGTAATTGCCCCAAAATTGTAATAAAAGAAGCAAACTCTAGCAAGGCCCCGCCTACACCTTCAGCAACGTCGGGTGATTTAACCGAAGACGAAAAGGCAAAGCTTGATGAAGGTAACTTTCGTAACTATTTAATAGTTTGCGAGCTTTATTATGCACCAAACAAAGTGTGATGCTCTTGAATAGTACACATCTTTAGAATGTGTTTAGGTTGTATTATAATTTGAATATTATTAACTAATATTTTTAATAAGATGCCTTTTCATAACATGATTTTCAAAGAGGTCCTACAAAATATAATCAATTAACTAAACACATAAATTAATAAATATAAATTTAAAGTCGAGGCCAAACGTGTTACGGGGTAAAACAGTTGTTGTAAAAGTTAGTTTTAAAAGAAGCGCTAGTAGTACTGTTTCTTACATATAAGGCTTGAGAGTTCCAGTCTTTAATGGCATGATAAGATAGCCGTTGCTTGCCCCAGTTGGATTTGACGGCAGGCAAACGGAAATCCTGTGCATTTCTGGTGTTGTAACGGTGTACATCGTGTAACGTAACTAATCTAAGGTGTGACGCTAATAAATCGTTTTTACACTTAAAGACGTAAAGACACCTATGATATAGTCTGCGCTTACTTAGGTTAAGCCAATTAAGTGAATGGAGGGCATCAGTAGCAGACGAGTGAACTGGACGGTCAAGAATAATTTCAGCAGCTTTTCCCACACGGGGAGAAGGAACTGATGATGATGATGATTCCATTAGAAACCTTTTTGTTAATTATCATTGAACTAATTGATTTAATTTTGTCATCTTAATTTACTAGAACTGTTTAACAGACGTGGCAGCAAATTAGTTCGTTGCGACACACATAAGCATGTAAAAGTGAGAGGAAAAGTGTCAAAGTTGGTGGAGTGGCCTTGGAAAATTTGTTGTGGCAATTGTGGCAGGAATTTGCAACTACGTTATGACGCTGACGTCAAGGGAAGAATTTCATATTTTGAAAGACGTAAGTAAAATTATTCTATCAATTAAATTGAATAATATTAATGGACACGGGAAATCTGGCCTTCTTGTAACTAACCTTAATATAAACATAGGACGTCTCGCACAGGCAACGTGAGGAAAATCCAACCAAAACAACTATATGAAGAATCAAGGGATTGTGGGTATTAACAAACGCTTTTCATTCAACTAATTTACATTTGTTTTTCACGTCACCAAATTTCCACCAATGGCGGAGCTCCTCCTACTATATAAAACCACACACTACCCACAATCCCTTGATTCGCTCCGACGAAGGGCTAGCGCTCGAAACGTCAGCTTTCTCGAATCTTTTTACGGTGGCTAACTTACCTTATCGACTCAGTCGATAAAGCCAAATTCTTGCAAAACAACTACAGTTTGTTATATAAAAATTGTAATGAATTCCACCGTTAAAAGCCGTTTATTTATTTTTATAGATCATTACTCTACATGCAGCACTACGAAGAACAAAGACGATAAAGATATGAAACAGAAGACTATCGCAGATATGTTTAAAAGAGGAACTAAGAGGAAGGCTGACAACGAGAAGAAAGCTAAAAGGCAAAAGCAGTCAGTGGATGTGGACTCCGACATTGACATGTCTGATTGTGAAAAGTAATGACAATAATTATGTTTCAGCAGTTATTGACTGTTATTGAAAAACACTACTTGAGATAACGATAACCGAGATGATGCACTCCTTAAGTTTTATACCATTGCCCGACATTCACTTACTGTACCTCAGTTTTGTGTAACGTTGTCTTCATATTGATTAAATTTGTTTTTAATTATTGTTACTGATCAAAACTCGGATTATGTAAAATAACCTATATATGACTGTAAAAGCAGTCACGTGTAATATGCATGAATATGTTTATAAGCGACATTAAACCAAGTCATACTCAACTGTTCTCGCCTAGGACCTATGACACAAGCGGAAGCGAGAGCGAGTATGACTCCTATGGTGGGGAGAGTGACAGTTCTGGAGACGAGTGTGACAAGCATGCTATGGGTATAATGGAAGACTGTATGTGTATGGAAGAAAGTCAGTCCGATGATGGTCATGATGATTTGGAAAATGTTGACGAAGACGACCTTTTCACTGTCTACGTAGGAATAGAGGAGGCTGATCCGTTATGTACCAAAATTCACGACCTTCTCCAAAGAGGAAAAATTTCGAAGGACAGGATCTTTTATAAATACCTACGTGATGTTGTGGAGATCATGTATAACCCATTCCATGAATACGATCGCGAGGTCGTTGAGTTTTTCAATACCATCACGTACCTTGGTGGCAAGCGCACCGCATGTTTTATAAGAGGGCCGATGAACTTGGGAGATGGCCGAAACAGTAATGTTGAGAAAAAAATGAACCTTGGAGGACCGTCAGAATCTGTGTGTGCTAAGCATCAAGCCGGATACACCCCAGACTCTGGTGTCATCAAACCGTTATCATTAGGACACTTGGAACTCTTGAAAAATTCTAAAGCCAAACGACTCATAGAAACCCCTCAGCTAACCGTAATTCCCTGTGCCCTGGCTAATGATGGAACCGCTCTGAAACCGGCCATTGAATTCGATTCTCGACTAAAAGAAAATGTTGGATTGAAAACGCCAGTCGATATCAACTATGTTAAAGCAAATTCCTCACCTTCACCCGAGTACCTTAAAGAGAACATAATTACAGAAGCAATGGTCTCATCACTGACCTCTTTAGATAACCAATACTCCCTACCTGTGGCAGTAGATTACTCAACCAAAAGCGGAAAAACGGGCGAAGAAATGATCAATCTTTTCAAAAAGCACATCAAAACTCTCCAATCGTGTGAATCATGCCAAAAGAAAGCTCAACATCGGCGTCATATCATCACTCCTGAGAGAATCAACTGCACTAGTTTTTGTGAAGGGTGCTATCAATCAAAGACGGTGTGTGGGGAATGCAAGGTACTGGGACAAGTCAGTCATATTCCATCTTTACGGTTCTGTGACTCTTGTCGTGATAAAAATTCCAGCTGTGTTCGTCGCGTCATCATGGTGGTTTGTAGTGACTGTGAAACGGGAAACAAAACAGCCTTTGAGACCATAAAGGCTAAACTAGAAGCAGGCAATGAAGACCCCGAACTGGCGTTTCTGTCTATTTTACCGGATTGCCCTCATGTAGGAAAAAGTATGAAAGCAGCATTTTCTAACTGGTGGCTGAAATGTAGAGATGAGAGAATAAATTTAGCTTTAATTAGAACTTTACGAAATCGCTCAGACAAATCTACGAAAGATAAATTCAGGAAACTGATTCCTAAGAATGACCACGTAAAGAATAAGGATAGACAAGATCCATCTGCCGTCCTTACCTTGACCAGCAACAGATTAACCGATGAGCTGCAAAACACTGGCTACGTCTGCCACACCATCATACCAGAGTTGGACAAATATTCCGCAGATAACCAATGCGGGATGTATCCATCACCGATAAGTGTCGCTGTCCCATCTTATGGTTGGATTGTATTTTTGTCCTTCGATGTAAAGAGTTCCTTGTGTACCCTTTTTAAGGCTCGTCTGCATAGTCCTGTCGATCACATTGCTGCTATTGCCAAAAATCTCAAGGCTAGGGATGTTCAGTCCTCTGACGGCATTCTTTTTCTAACCTCTGAAAGTGGTCCTATTAAGGTTGTACAGTTCGTGGAAGGGTCGATTTCCATGATTGTTAAGCAGAAGAAGAAAGAAGATCTTGTAAAGCTGGCTGATAGACTTCATGTGCCATGTACAGGAACTATGGCAGAGATTACGCAAAGACTTAAAACTTACTCCCAAACGCTGGCTGCTAAATATTCTCGCAACAACGTCAAAGCTGACGAAGTTCACTTCTGGGATTGTGAAAAACAACCATCCTTTGAAGCTATGGCATGCGCAGACAGCGAGTTATTTTACGCTGCGGAATGCGTCCAGAAAGCGATAGTATCGTTTCAATTGGAGAAGGATGGCGTAGGATTGAAAGGTAATAATCTGCAAATGGTTAGCCAGTACAGTCCTGAGTGGCGTAAGATTAACAGCATGTGTCTGTGTGAGGGTAGCATATTCGCATCTCACTGCCAAGGAATCAGCATAATGAGCTTAGAAAGTGGAGAGTGTATGTTGCTTGTTGAACTTTCAAATCAACCGTGTGTGTTGACGAAATTTGGTTCAGACATCCTGTTTACCAATCAAAAGAGGGCGTCTGTGTGGCAACTAAAACAAAGTGGTGACGTACGTGTGTTTGCTGGCTCTGACAGAGAAGAAGGAAGTGTTGACGGACTAGCCAAAAATTGTCGATTCAAACAACCCATCGGCATATGCACTGAGTTTGACAGTGTTGTCTACATTTGCGATGCACAGACAAACTCGATCAAGATCTGCAGTAAGATGACAGAGTGTTCCAAGTTCCTTAAAGGCATTGGTGCATTGTATGATGCATTCTCCGTGCACAGTAAAGGAGCAACATACAAGATCAAGTCGGCCGATGAAGCTCTTTTACTTGTCCGACAGTGTAAAGACTTGCTCAATGAAACCACTACTGACATAAGAAATAGCACAGGGATAACAGGGACATTAAATGGGCCGCAGGGACAAGTTTCTGCTAAGACAGTGGGATCAGTTAGAATGATTGAATGGGGTCTTGAACGACTGTTCGCCAACCTGAATGAGTTTGATTACCAGGCTGCAAATTTGCTAAGCTGTATGACCTTGGACGTCGAGAATTGCCATTCAACTGTGCATATTAAGCAGCCGAACTTGTCTATGATGGAGTACTGCCGATCATTTGGGCTGACGATGAAGGAAGCCATCAAACGAACAACCGAGTGGGCAGCGTACTACCACACCAGTAGGAGTTCATGGTACCCTAAGCCAGAGGAGACAATGTCGTTTTCCAGCGTGCTCATCATAACACCCTTACCTGTCGTTGAAATGTCTCAAGCTGACTGCGATCTTTTGCGAAACTGGGCTTCCTCCTTTGGAGCTGCTGTGAGACAACGTACAGTGCGCCAAGAAACGACAATGGCAAAGCATGGCACTCTACCCGAGTTTGTGTACCAACGAAAGTGTGTTTTATCAGACAAGCCGGTAGCTTTGACCACTTTACCCTCGGGACAGATTAGAGAAGACAGCATGCTCCACATAAACGAAGAAGTGAATGATGAAGAAATCGCAGATGAGTTCGACCCCAGCAGCGACGAAGAGGTTGAAGGGGAACAAGCTGACGGAGGGGACTCACTGTTCCAAGGAGAAATTGGAAGTTCCGCAACTTTTCTCCTTGGTGCACGATCTCGATTTGGCAGAGTTGTTCGCTTCAACAATCGTCTCTTGTTCTGAAAAAAGGAGGAGATGAATCAACACAGTTACCGCCAGATTGTTTTCTCGCCTAGTGGCCTATCAGGCCTTTGCTTATTTCCTGTTTCCGTAGCGTGAGGCGATTACGAGTGCGTGTGCCGCCGTCCCGTGGATGGGAAGCTACTCCTTCGCAAGGTTACCCACCAGCATTACATTTGTTGGTACCTTTCTGTACACCTGGTTGGAGAGAGGCACTGTGAGGGTAAAGCATCTTGCCCAAGAACGCAAGACAGTATTTGACCAGTACTCGAACCGGCAATTCGATCCGGAGTCCAGTTCGCTAATTGTTAGGCCACTGCGTCTCCTACAATTGCTTGTAGAGAAGTTTGCATTTTCGACAAGACCCTTGTTAAGTACAAAATCACATAACAGTTTGACGTTGCAGTTGGAACCACATAAAAAGGAAATCAATGTACTAGACCTCTGGGCCTTCACAAAATACTATGAAAAAGCGAGGGCCACTAATAGTGAGAGAAGACGTTTCTTAGGACTATTAATAGTGCACCAACACTATGTAAGGAACGCTGTTACCTGTAACAAACAACCGCCAGCAAGCATGAAATTAAGGCCAGCAACCAATACATTCGGCTCTCGAGAATGAAAATTCCTGACGAACACGTAGCACTGAGTTTGGAAATTGCAGTCCCTTCTTTCACAATTAAAAAAGTGGAACAATAAAGGTACGTTGATTTTTGTTCACTATTAGCCAACAAGATACTGGACGTTACTGCCGTTACTCGTTTTGTTAAAACGAACTTAACTTAACAGCCTGACTCGAAAAAACAAAATCTAAGCGGATATTTGCGCGAAATTTAACGAACAGAGTAGCGGTTTAGGTATTCTATCGATTTTTGACAAGGTATTACGGTATTGCGGTATTTGGCGATTTTATTTGCGGTATTGCGGTATTTGTCGATTTTTTTTGCGGTATTGCGGTGTTCATAACCCCCCAATGTCCCCCTCTTTTTACAGACAATTAATTTTTATTTATCAATAAATGAGTTGATACCCGTACATTTAGCAAAATAATGTTTCTAATACCGTAATACTCATCGACAACATTAAAAAATCTTCATCCGCTTTGTTGTGACGCATTTATTTATTTTCACTTTCACAATCGCAGTCTCCATCTCGGAATGCTTTTTTGTGGGCTATTACAAATACCGGAAGTTGACGTAAAAGCTTCTGAAATATTAAACGGCCGCCATTTTCAACACGAGGAAGGCCCTGTGGACGAGGTTCTGCCCAAGAACCATCTGATGGATAGCAAACTCTGTCGTCATCACCTCATCGCCCCTGCTTCCTAAACCGGGAAAATTTAAAGAGCAACACCTTCAGCCAGCAATAAAAGTCATTAAACATTCAAGTTAAAACGTTATATTTGCTTGTCGGAGCTTCGGTTGTGAATGTGTAGGATAGCTAAATTGTATCATTGCTTCCGAATATTGATACAACGTGTTCTAACCAATCACAACAAAAGCAATGCTTCACTCAACCAATCGGGAGCAATCCGGGTTGCACGCTTTTGGTAATTGACTTCTCATTGGTTGAGCGCTTTGAATTAACGAATGCCAGTTTTACGTAGCCTGTGAACGGACCCCTCCCCTTCCTTCCCCCGCGCTTCACTCACCGGACAGTTTCTTTTTGCCTTATCCCAACCAGACGGCCTGCTCGCAGGCAGTAAATTGTACGCCACACGACAAGTTAAAATTGCGTGACATGGCCATTTTTAGATGAGTCGATTGACCTCTTTCGGGATCAAAAGTTCAGATATTCAATCCCAAACAACCACGTCAAATAATGCTTGCCGCAACATATCAGATCGTTTTGATGTGGTGGACTTTCTAGCCAATCAGAGTTACTGAAAGTGACTTCATCGATCCACTTATATATGTATAATATCGAAAGTAAAAGCGCTTTATATACAAGGGACTTTTCTCTTTCTGAGTCGAGCAGCACATTAAAACGATATGTTGTCCCATTCGTTGTACGGCCCGAAGCTGCCCGAAGCTGCCCGAAGCTGTCCGAAGAAAGGGGGCTACATTTGTGGATAACAAAGCCTTTATAAGGAGAAATATATGTATATCGAACATGCAGGTACCTACACTTTCAGTGCTTAGCAACGACGCATTTAAACGCTCAAGTCCTTCACAAAAGAAAACGTCAATTTATCGCTCCCTCCGAACAAGAAATGAAACAATTTGTCGTCTATGTGCCAATCGTAACCAGATAGGTGTTTCAGAGAGTGAAGAAATTGCCCTGCGACTGCGAGTGCTACAAGCAGAGGTATTTTAGTTACTGTTCGTGTATGGTCCATATTTAGAACTGGAAAACGACCAAATTATAGAAGTAAGCCACCGTTTGCTGCTCGCATGGAGAGATGCATCAACATTAGACATGGGAATACCCAAACTTTCATCGTTTTGCTGGAACGCATTCGACCAAATGCCTCCAGCAAGGAAGAGAGAGTGTCTTGATCCTTACCTCCAATCCAGAGAACCAATTTACCGTTTCTCTGACATACGAAAGGGCGATCATCTTGTCCGTAAAGGTTCAACAATGAGGGGTTCACTGTTATTTGAACACCATTTTCTGTGCGTCAACCACATTAATGGCCAGCCAGTTATCATCCATTATTTTGTTTCGATGAAGGAAGCCTTTTGGCGGATGTTCGACTTCCGCTTAGGTTCAGGTGAGGGTTTTGCAACAGTGAAACACATGGTCCTTCCACATGCAGACTTCATCAAATGCGAAGAAGATCTTCAAAAGCAGGGAGAGGAGGTCGAACGAGTGGTATGGCCAGATGCATTGCGGCGGTACAGTGCAGAAACAGTTTTCCACAGAGCGATTCTGAGGCTAGGTGAACATCGTTACCACGTCACGGAAAACAACTGTGAGAATTTTGTCATCTGGTGCATATGTGGATCCAATGTGAGTCTTCAGGCGACTCCAAAACGCAAGACTGCCTGGGAAACCGTTGGAGTAATGGCATTATTCACACCGTTCAGGTCTATTGCAGTTCTTTACCTAATCACGGCATTGAAGATGCACTATGGTCACACAACTAATATCATGGACTGGAGAGTATTTATATATATGACTACTCTTGTCGAATCCACCAAAGCCAACACTGAAATGAAAAGATGTCACTTAGAGTTCATGGAATACGTTATCAGTAAGAGGGATTACATCGAGAAATTGTCGGACATTGTAGTGATAACTCTGTTCCGTACAGGTTTACATAACATTGGCGTGTTTGTTGGCGAAATGTTGTTCTCCGAGTCCATTTTTAATGCCCTTGTGCCTCTAGCTGGGCTAGTTGGCGGACATTTAGCTGGTTATTTAACTGTTCGTTACAATCTGATTTGGTTGAGAAGCCTCACAACACGAATGGTCACTATGCATTTTTCCTTTTATCCGAATGATATTAGAAGAAACTCAACTTTGTTATGGACATTTGTTTGGACACCTATTGTAAACAGTAGAGTGGGATTTAAGCTGCTTAGCCGGGGCATCAAACACGGGCTAACTACTGAAATATTGAGGTGTCTTTTAAGCCCTATAGAAGTATTTGGCATGGCGTTTTGCATTCTCTGCTACTAAAGTCAAGGTGTTGATGCTAGCATTGACTCTCTTTGATCCAACACATAAAAAATTACCAAGTTTCTGTGTTGAAACAAAGCTCAAACATCTTACATTTCACCCAATAAAACAAAGAAGCAAACTGAGTAATCTTTTCTCGATGATGACGTTACTGAAGAGAAAGGACCTGGGAACGAGATGGTGGCATGTTGTGTTAAAAATCAACTTATTGGAACAACTATAACGTTATAAAGGTGGAATTAATTTTGTAGAATTTCTTTGATAGCTTTCCTTTCGTTAGTCTAAACGGTAAAACCCGTTTTAGAGAAGCCAGAAAAGTTCAACTGTCTCTAATCCACTTAAAAATCTCTATTTATCTGAGATTTTTTGCGATTTTTTTTATTTTCACACCCGGTTGGAGACTGGCACTAGTTGCGTACGCGCAATGTAGATGATGTTTTGTGTTGTCTTCGTTTCGTTTGAACAATGGTTTCAAATTGCCATGAAACAAACGCGGCTGCCAATTGTTGTAAACAACCTACGAAAACGCCATTTCATCGTGTGTTACGTGACAAAATGGGGCGCCACGAAGCTCTCGGAACGGCTCACAGGATTGGCTGAGAAAACAGTAGAACAAACAACAGAAGAATGGTTCCTAAACCTAAAACAATA
The DNA here is from genome assembly GCA_024195265.1 of Dendrophyllia cribrosa. NCBI lineage: Eukaryota > Metazoa > Cnidaria > Anthozoa > Scleractinia > Dendrophylliidae > Dendrophyllia > Dendrophyllia cribrosa. The sequence goes on from JAJLRJ010000010.1 coordinate 31,382,494, forward strand.
GAGCGTCGTGACACCCAGGGCCAATGAAATTAGAGGTTCTAAAGAGCTTCGTGGTTCCTGGACAAAATACTCCACGATTCTTGGAGTATTTTAGTGGTCTATTCCAGGGGTTTTACGTCCGCCCCACCATTTTGTCGACGATGACGTAGCTGAACAAAGAGGACTCTGGGAACGAAGTTTATAAAAAGCTGTTTTTTTCTTGAAAATTAAAACGTCAAACTATAAAGAAATACGATTAAATCGGTTCCGTACAATTCTTTTTTTAAAACCCTATCATTTTCGATGCCGTTTCGAGGTGTAACTCACGCTAGGTTTAGATATACACGGCCTACTTGAAAACCAGTTAATTTTTATACTTCTTTATTCACTGAATGTTAAAATAACAGTAAAGTTCTAAGTACCCTGCCTATTATATTTAGTGTGAAATATCCCAAAAGAATGCGTCGGTTGACTGCTTTTGGAGTCAAAAGCTCGCATTTTTCTCCATCAGGCATGTCATGTTCAGGAAGGCCGAAGGAAACATTAAACACTAATGACTGGTCCTGAGAGAAACAGTGAATTTTGTTTCCCGAGAATCTCGATACGAGGGAAACAAAATTCACTGTTTCCCTTAGGACCAGTCATTAAGTGATTGTTTATATATAGGCATAATCATGCCACCTTTTGCGCTAGCGGGCAACAGTGCAATGTTACTCTCTGACATCAAAATTGTTGCCCGCTTTTGCAAATCAGTTAGATGTCATGTGACCATGAATCAACCAATCAACGTACGCGTTGTATTGAGAAAAACTCCAGCTATATAACAATATTCTTGATGTGAAGTGTCAACTACGTAAAATTGTAACAACTTCCCGTTTCTCGTTTTCACAATGAAACAGTCTGCTCCTTTCTCGATTTTTTTTGTAAGGATTCTGTTCTCAATTCGCCTTTTTCAGTTTTCTCGAAAAGGAAGCTAAAAGAAGGTTTCTAGAATCCTTAGAACCCAACCCGAGCCCCTCCCGATGTTAAAAGGGAAAAACCTTGAGAATGAGGTTGCCAAGAACCCTCCCCTGGGTAAGCCCTCCCCCGGGGGGACTCCCATATAAAAATGACAGGGGTGCTCGTCGTACCTTTTAGGGGACAAAATTTGTAGATTGGTACCGCTTTGGGTGATGAAATCTAAAATGACCACCGTTAGAATTATCGCGGTACCTTTTAGGGTATTGAGCCGAAAAAATATGACTGAATATGACATTTTTTAATGTAGAATTGGTACCTCTTAGGGTAAAAATTCATTTGAGCCACGCCAATCAAACGACATTCTGGTACCTTTTTGGGTGTTTATTTTCAGTAAAATATCGTTTATAGTTATTCTTTGCTTATGCGATAAACTCTGAAATAGAAAAAAAATTAACAATTTCAGAGTGTTTGTAAATCGGCGGTGAAACTGACAATTTATCGTGGATCGGCAAAATCCACCGACTCGTTTCGTGATCGAAACCTTTCAGCTAATTACTCTTGCGGTTTGTTGCGGTTACGTCTCGAATCTGATTGGTCGCAGAACAATAAACATTCCAGAAAAAATTTTAGGCGTTCACGGTTTTATGGGTTTCACTGTAACGGTCAATCAACGGTTTGTTGCAGTGATCGTGCTTTCTATGTTCTCCCCCGACCACTGACTGTTTCCTATTCTCCATGCCGATCTCAGGACTCAGAGCCGTAGCTACTAGCATGAGGCGAACCGAGGCACTTAACTTGCCTCGGTAAAAAAATGCATAGCCTCTTGTTAGAGGCTATGCATAAAAAAATGAAAAAAAGTGTTTTTTTTTTTCTGATATTGCCTCGGTAAGAATTTTCGTCTGGCTACGGCTGCTACGGCCCTGGATCTCCTAGTCTCCCACGCAGCGGTTATTTGTCTCTTCACGCAACGCTCCTCCCCACTAACGTTAGTGGGGAGGAGTGTTGCGTGACGAGGCAAACAACGGCTGCGTGGGAGACTATGGATCTCCCTCCATCTCACAAATGCCACTTTCTTTAAACAGTTTTCACTATCTTCGTTTTTTGTTCAAAGTATTTTCATTGTTTACTCGCCGCTTTCTCGCTGTACCCGGCCTCTTACCAGAGGGGGAAACACCCAACAACAACACTCTGTCCCGGCACTCTGTGAGCGAGGTAAAAAGTGGCGGGAAAATTCAGTGAGAGGGCTGGACGAGAAGGAATGGTGATGACCGCCTTTCGCTTTTTATCCAATGTAAGACAGTTTCGTCGAATGGAGTTTTGGATGCAACTGTTATTGATAAAATGCGATTTTCCATCGTTCTTCTCTGCATTGTAGTGGCTTTACTAGCTATTGTTTGCGGTAGAATATACCAGAGGTTGTTTAATGTACCTGTTCCAGACGATTTCCCGAAGAATTCCACATGGCAGTTCAAGTTAGTTGGGTTTGGTTTCGGATTAGCCAAAGATTTGGTAAGTTTTAGCTCTGTTTGCGAAAACAAAACATTTTTGAGTTAGTTAAGGGGATGAATAATACTAAACTGCTATCAAAGTCGGTTAAAATAATTTTCTAATAGGATTTATAAACTCAAGAATGTACGTTTCTGATTTTGTTTGGATGTGTTTGGAAGCATCCTTTGGTAAACGTTTGGGATAATTAGAACAGTCACGCAATTATTAATAAATTATTTATAAATAAATGGCAATGTTATAAGAAAGATTACCACATATCCCCATACATTTATAGTTATGCTTGTGATTTTATAAGCAGAACAAAAGCCAAAACAATGGAAAGCCTATAAAAGAAAAACAATAGCGCATACATGCATAATTATATAATGTATGGCATTATACAGCAATCTTGCCATGTTATATTACAAATTGCATTCCAATAGTTCTTGTGAACAGGTGAACAGTTGTTTTATTTTTGAAAAATTTTCCTGTGTCCTGACCAAAGCGCATGCACAATAAAACCACTGAAAGTATGTAGAGTTGAAAAGTTAAATTGAATAGTTAGCAAGCAGATTCCTATGATGGCTGACAGTTGGCCAACAGTCGGTGGATGGGCGCTGTTCTTCACAATTACCGACTATCGATAGTCCTGAACGTATAACTAGTGCAAAATGAATGAGCCAAAAATTAATGTTGGGAAGAAGAATTTAAAAACAAAATTGTCTTCTGGAGCAATAAACATACCCAATATTTCAGTTATTCACATTTTATTCCCTGTGATTAACCGCAAAATATCAAAATAACCCTTTTGATACATTTCTTTCAGAGTTACCTCTCTACACTCCTTGGAATAGGCGATGACTATTACTCAAACATAGCCTCTTTGCTTGCGTTTACAAGTGGTTTATACAAGAACAATAGTTACCTTGAGTTTTTGGAAGTTAATGACACAGAGATATTTGGTGTTGGTGTGAGAATATACAAACCTGTGAACAAAACAAATGGAAATGGATCTGATGGACCAGGTTTGTTGCCGGCGTTGATTTATTTTCATGGTGGAGGATGGACATTGGGCAGTATAGGTGAGTCGTTTTTCTTTACATTCATAGATTCTAGGCAATTTACAATTCTTTGTTTTAATAAAGCTTTACAGACGGACTGTATAATGAGTAAATGGGGCACGGTGCACTAGAGCCCCCTCTGGGGTTGTTTTGTTTCATGATTTACTCACACAGTATGAACAAGGCAGCCTTGTCAGAATGTTTTGTAGTGGTAGGCAGGGTAACAGAAGTAGTAGGTAGTAAGGGCTAGTGATGTATTTTGTTATTACAGTAGTCATGATTTGTGAACTCCAGTGTGAAGTAGATGGCAAATAATCGACTGTAGGCAACAAAAATTGCTGGCTGCCAGCACATTTTAACAGGGCTGACAAGGCATGTCTTTGTTGTCACAAATGTGCAATGAAGCACAAGGGTGATTCACCAAGCCAATTTTTCTTATTCCAGTTCTATCACTCTTCTTAAAGAACAATCTTTATTTACTTTAATTTCCCTGGCAAGGTATAGGTTTAGTTTTTTATTTATTTTAACAATGTTTAATCTCAACATTTGCTCTAAGAGCATAATTCTTGCTATGCTGTGATTCTACTCTTATTAATAAATTATTATATTATTCTAAGTTGATGTCAAAAATACTTGCAGAAGCTTATGATGATTTTTGCCGAAGACTAGCAGTTTCTGCTCATATCATTGTTGTGAGTGCAAAGTAAGTTGCTATTATAAGTAATCTGTTTATTATTATTAATTAAAACATGTTTTGCCATCAGTTTAATTCTTTCCACATAAAGCTGAGGGGAAGTGCTCCCCTCACCAGTTTCCTCCTTAAATTACCAATAATTATTAACTAAGGTACATGAAGTAACACTCTAGGGTTTCAATTAATATCAATGAATATTTGTATGATGTCACATTGGGAATTATGTCATGTTTCTTGAAATACACTATCTTGGATCTGCTATCAAATGAATCTCCAGGGATGACTTCATATTATATTGATATTGAAAAAAGTGCTGCATTTTCGTTTGGTAAATATTGTACTTGTATCATATTGTTTTGAAAAAGCGGTATTGCTCTGCCTGTACTAATTCCTATTTATTTTATGTTATTTAGTAAATAATAATTATAATTAAAAGTAAAGCCACCTTAAATAGTTTATACATTGGCAATACTCTTAAATAATAAACCTATTTTTCTGTAGTTACAGGCAAGCTCCTCATTACATTTACCCCACTCAGTTCAATGACTGCTACAATGTCACAGTAGGTCTCCTTAACACAGGCACGGCACATGGTGTTGATATCTCACGTGTTGTGATTGCTGGTGACAGTGCTGGAGGAAACCTGGCTGCGGCAGTTTCTCATTATCTTGCATCAGTATCTGAAATGCATTGTAAAACGCAGTATCTAAAAGCACAGGTAAAATGCATCCTAGCCTCAGAAATGTGTTAAATTTAATATCCTTCTCACTGGTTGATAATGAATTCTGTTTCGTATATACTTACTACTACTGCTGCTGCTGCTGTTGCTGCTGCTGCTACTGCTGCTACTACTGCTACTACTGCTGCTGCTACTACTACTACTACTACTGCTACTACTACTACGGCCACAGCCGATCCTTAATAAGACTATTCCAAACTCTGCGATCAAGCATCAGTGCCTCCAACTCCTGACTAGAGTCTACATCAGCATCTCGCTTTAAGTTATTAACTAATGTTGATTTTGGTCATCCTCTACTTCTATGGCTGTGGGTTGGCTCCCAAAGGACGAGTTGTGTACTGGGAGGTTGGAATGTCTTTGACAGTGCCCAGCAAGCCTCATCCTTCTTGCTGCTACTTTATCTCCAACTCTCGGCAAATCTCCATAGAGTTCCTGATTTCCTTAGTTCTCAGAATTTAGCAGCTTATCACCTATAAGGCAACAGAGGCAGTTACCTCCATATACGTTTGCTTTCTTGTTTTGTTTTGATAGCATTTAAGTATGTTGAAACTAGAACTGAACCAAGTGACCAAGGCAATGCAGTCAGTGATAACCTCCTTTACATGTATGTGAGCCAGCCAGTTTCATTCCTTACAAAGTTCTAGACAAGAACCCCCTCCTTCCCCCGTACTCTCATATATAAGCTATATGGTTTTAAAATCAGAGTTTTGGTCTAGGATAGGGTATCATTTACTGAGAAACTGATCAGTGGTATGAAGATGGGTAGGGAATTTTGGTGTCTTGTCAGAATAGGATGGCAAAATGCAGCTGAACTTGGACCAGAACAGTTTTAGTTACAAAATATTTATTGTATGCTCACTGTGTTTCTATTTTTCAGATTCTTATTTATCCTTCATTGCAATTCCTGGACTTCAATTTGTCATCATATGTGACAAATGCAGTTAACGACATCCTCTCGAGAGAAGATCATGCTAATTTTGTTTCCCTATACCTTAACGGCTCTACGGACCTCACAGAAATCCTTCTTTCTGGCAATCATTCACACCACCTCCAAGGCACAAAGTACATGTCTTACCTGGGCCACCAAAAAACAGAAATTGCGCAGGAAGAACCTCAAACAGAACTGGATTCCCCTGCATCAGAGGCTCTGACACATTTCAGCGGATCTCCTTTGATGGCTGAGGATTTCAGGGGAATCCCCCCCACATTTATCATTACTGCTGACTTTGATGTTTTAAGGGATGAAGGTTTTCTTTATTCAAAGCGGCTACGGAATGCACAGGTTCAAGTGAAATACAAGAACTACAAGTCTTTTCATGGCTTTGTGACAATGGCAACTGAAGGTGGACCAGCCAGAACAGACGAAGGGGACGAGGCTTTTGGGGATATAGTACAATACATTAAAGACATATTGACTAGGCTTGAGGAACACTAAAAGCCTGGGACAAACAAGAACAAGACAAGAGGAGAGTTCAAACTCCTGCTCTCCAGCTCTTGTGGTTTGAAACTATCATACACTCTTGGTAACTCTCATGTGCTATTGAAGAGTTTGAATCTACTTCATTTTGCATCAACTCTATGTAAATTCTTAACTCTTGCCTCTTGTTTGACCTTAACTCTCAGGCACTCTGACTTTCATTTTTTTCATGCGCTCTCAAAGGGTTTGAACTCTCGTCAACTCTTGTTTCCGTTTGAGCAGAAGAAGAAAAAGAAGTCAATAGTATGGTATGTGAAAGAACGCTACCTGTCTTAACAACAACCATCACAGATTTGTTCTGCTGGCTCGCAGGACCCAATACTACTATTAAGAATTCCCCAGAAACATAGCCGTGCTCCCCACAAAACTGAGACATTCACCACCTTGCAAGTGCAGAGAAAGAAGCCACAGAAGAACAGTTAATGACAGAGAATGGCGATGATAGGGGTACAAAAATAGATGTGAAACTTTCAAGGTAAAAGGTACATTATAGACCCGGAACAAAGACAATTTAGTTAGGTTAGTGTTTTGCATTGGTTTTTATTTATTAGTCAGTACCGGTATTTATAAATCTGGTATCCTAAAAGAAAATTAACCAGTTTTACTGATATGCAGTCATTTACAATAACACTAGAAGTCTAGCTGATGCCTAATTCTTTTCTTTATTTTAAATTTATTAGTGGCTTTTCAAGTGTTATTGGTAATCATTAACTTTTACTAAACTTTTACATATTTCTATCTCACCTAGACATGTGAGCTATAAATATTTATTAATGTGCACAACTTTAGTTTAGTCTTGAAAAAGTGCAAGTGCAGAAAGTGCAAAGCAATTACCAATAATTATTATTGATTTATAACACTTACAATAATTATTTTAAGTTGCATGACTGTGAAATTGTTGGCTCTTTGTTTGGTTCGGGCCAATGTCAAAGTTTGACATTTTTTGTGTTTTTTGAGCTGACAAAGCACTCTCTTGCTAAAGTATTGACAGTTTCATGAAAGTAAAAGACAGCCTATGTTTTCACAAAAAAGACATAATGTATTTTGGCCACTAAGCACCCTACATGAACATGACTGTCTAGGTAAAAACATTATTTTCCCCAAAGATGTGGGATGTTTTGGTCTGGAACTGCACATTATCATCCATACACCTTAGCCCAAAATGGCAGCCATTTAAATTATTCCTTTATATCCATGTTAATTAGCCCTCTTTGCCTCGTCAGCATGTACAAAATACAAATTAAAGAATTTTTAAACGAAAAACATGCATATATAAATTGGCTGCCATTTTGAAATAAGGTACCGGTATAAATTATGGGCAACTAAGAAATGCACTGGTTGATTACCGGTACTTGTGATGCAAAATTATTTGTCTGGTACGAACTTGTCTTCTTTGAGACACAAAGAAGCAAATAATTATGATTGATTAGATCACTGATTGGACAACTGAACAGATAAAAATTAAAATAAGCTTCTTTGAATTCTTGTTTTAAACCCTTGTCTTTTCAAAATAATTTATATGGATCTATACTAAAACAGATTACCGGTACCTCTTTTTGTTTATAATAATAATTTTATTATTATTAGTTAGGAAGTTTATCAGTCAGATTACAATTACGGTTGGCCAGTTGAAGACAATCTGGTTACTTCTGATGATCACTTGTGAAATCCTAGTGGATTTTAATCATTACTCATAGTTACAATGTGTACAAAAAAGTACATAAATTTTGGAGAATGATGCAAAAAAAATGACATGAAAGAAAATACTGGTTCCTCTTTGGTGATCATTTCAGCAATAATATTGAGTTGCTGGGTGTAAAAGGGGCCTACAGTGTTAATCGAATATTTGGTCTTTTTTCTATTTTGCTAAAACTTAGCAACAAAGAATCTGGGAAAAGGTTTTGCAAATCTTACCCATGTCTAATGAACCACTGACTACACCCCCTTGATATAATCAACAATATCTTGAAATGCCTGACGATACTCTTCTGTTCTAAATTTAAGGTCTGTTTGCACTGTAATCAGATCGTGGTATGACATGTAATTATAATGAGTAACTTTAACTCCTGCACCCAGCAAACGTGCCTTGTACAACAGACTATCATCTTTGAGAACATCATATTCACAGGTTATCAACAAGGTTTTAGGTAACCCCTTCAGGTTATCCGCCATTAAAGGCGACGCACGGTAATCGGTCAGGCCATCAAGGACAGCCTTTGGAATATCGTCCAATGGCTTTTTTGGTTGTTTGCGCTGTTTGTTGTCGTCAACTCCAACATAAGAAGAGTACTTAGTGTTGCGTAGATGCAAAGAATGGTTGTTCACTAGAAATGAGGCAGCCATGTTCGGCATGCCTGTCATGTAATAAGACCACAAAGCTGCCAGTGTGTCCCTTGTGAGAAGTGGAGAACTCTGTTTTTTAATCGAGGGAAGAGAAAAGTCCATGAACTGCACTGCAGGGTAAATGAGAATCTGAAAGATTGATACAAAAGTTTAGTCAAAGAAATCATTGATGGTGCATTGTGACTGTTTGTAATGGCATTCATTGCTAGTTCCCCTGAATATGATAATATCATTTCCTTGGTTTTTGCTAGCAAATTAGTTCTCGATACAGGCAATCAATACAATCAAAGATTGAAGACCAACACAAATTATGTTGCATATCCTTTGGGGAATCTACCTTGTATATATGGGCAAGTACCCTCTCCCAATTCCATTTATTCACCTGGGCTAAGAGGGCAGCAGAGGCGGCCCATTTGTAGACTTTTTATTATATAATTGGATGTTTAAGTCCCAGAAGTGATTAGCATCAAATTTCTCCTTGTAATATCAATGCTTATAAGCAATCAGAGAGGTCACGAGAATTAAGGACATGATCACCCAAAATAAATTCTCTTGATATTTTGACAACAGTCCCTACTACTGTTATAAGAACTGTACAGGTGGCTTTCAACCATTCCCTGAGGATTTAAAAGACAAAAGCGCAGTGGCCATGCTGGTGGACGGAACAAAAGATTTAGTAACGAGAAATCTTTCGTTTTGTACACCAGTGTGACGTCAGGTGAAAATGTCCTTTAGGGACAATTAAAGAGAATCATATTTCTATTTTGATATTTCACTCCCAGAGTCAATTATGGAGACATGTAGTGTAGTTCTCACTTTTGAGTCTGTGGACTAAATCATATTGTGTGACCATTCAAAATAAACCTCTTCAGCAGTACTTTTGCATGGTACGATCTGTTTTTCACTATTTTACAAAATGAATTTGGGATCTTTTCTTGAATTTTTACTTTTGGCACTCTTGGGAGTGAAAGTGTTTTAAGTCTTGTATCCTCACCTGAGCAGCCAGTCTTATGTTTTCGTCTCTAAGCTTCAGAGCGACTGCTGCTGCTAGGTTACCACCGGCACTGTCACCAGCAACGACAACACGGTTAGTGTCGATACCATATTTATCACCATTGGCTAGCACGGTTTTAATGACAGCATAGCAGTCGTGGAACTGAGTTGGGAAGATGTGCAGGGGTGCTAATCTGTAGCTAAAAAAATAGAATATTGTTAAATGACTGACTAACTTAAGTCCAGAAAAGACAAACTAATGCCTAAAATTATTTTAGGCATTAGTTTGTGATAATGCAAACCAACAGCTGTAGCAGCAGGGGGTGATGAGTGAATAAGTAGGGAAGTGAAAATGTTAGCCATGTCGGCATTTCCTTGTTTTTGCAAGATAGGGGGGGGGGACCCTACCCTGGTTCTGCCACTGAGCCTGGACTCTGCCTTGACATGTGGCATCATCAATCCAATTTTAATTGACAAAATAAAAGTGTTAAAACACTTGGTTTTCTTGCCTATTTAATGCTGTCCTGGACTTTGTGTAGTCAGCAGGACCCTGATTCAGGCATCATGCTGACAACAAGCTCAAGAGAGATGTTACTCAGAAAATAAAGAGTCCACTGAACTAGGCTGAAACAGCTGCACTGTACATTATTAAGGGTATAGAATGGTCTATCGGAAATGATGCGTCTCGGAAAATATTCGCAGAGTCTCGAATTCTGGGCATTTGAAATTGGAGTCTCGGAATCTCGGGCTTGCTATAATTTTCGATGTCTCGAATTTTGATTATTTGGATCTCGGAGTCTCGTATAAATTTTTCTCGTAAATCTCAGCTTCCGTTGGAGATTTCAGTCGCGTTTTAAGCTGTTTTAGAACTATCAGCCCGGCATTTTCTAGCAATTGGAGTCTCGGGCTCGGATTGTTTAGAGGTAAAGTCTCGGGCTGGGATTTGATAGAAACACTAAAGTCTCTGTCTCGAATGTTTAAACAAGGGTCTCGCAGTCTCGCAAAGTCTCGAATTTTCCATTCTATACCCCTATTATTGTTTCAAGTTTAAACAAACATATTGTACTGAAAAGACATACAGACCTTAAAGAAGTCCCATCCCAGACTTTCCCCACTCACTTTCCTGATGGGCAAGGAACTAATTAGCTTATTATTATTATTAAGTAACAATAAAAATTTATTAAAACTTGTCTGGGCAAGCTTAAATGTTAGTTTTTTTCTAGCCCTGAAAAATGTTATTTAGCATCCTTCCAATAAGCACCCTGTTTAAAGGTGAGTCGGGTTTAGCTAAGAAAAAACTGAGCAGGCTCACTAACAAGCCCAGCCAGTTTTTCTGGCTTGTGCACCTTCAAAATCACCCCAAGTCTTTGTTTTCTAGTGAAATTTCAGCCAGTGATAAGTTCTCTTTCAGCTGATAAAATTGGCCAGTAGCCTGGTCTTAGCTACATCCCCGGTGAGTTTGTTAACAAGTGCCCTCAAACCAACAGCCCAACCCACCTATTCCTTAATTTAACCCCCACCCCCTTCCCCTTTAGCTGCCAATTTAAGTGAGCATCCTGGGTGCTTATTTGACTTTGTACTGTAAGTAACGGCTGTGCTCGGAGTTATCCAAAGGGAGTCTAACTAGAAGGGTGCCCAGCAGTTAAGCTATGTGCAAAAACTCAGTTTTTCTTGTCCCCAAAGACAAAAGTTAGTTGCCTTGGCAACCGGGCACTGTTAGAGCACAGCCCTGGTAAGTGAAATTCTGCAGGCTACTTACTCCACAGATATCAGCACAACATCAGCTTCTTTAGCCAACTCATATGTCAGTGGGTGATAATATGCTGAAAAAAGGGGAAATTGCAGCATCCAGATCACAAAATTAATTAATATATGAAAACCAATGATAAAACAATGTTTCACAACTTCTGCTCACTGGGGAGCTTCAGACCTACATATGTTTCTGCAGCTTTTTTATGTAAAAGAACGAGGTATTATGCACACTCTGATTCAGGTTGAAAGCCATTTGTAGTTGAACCAATGCTTTACAGACACCTTGTTGTACCAGACAATTTTCTCGGTCCTGGCAAAAAGCCCATAATAATATTGAAGTAAAATTAACTTGCTCTCGCTTTATATGGACAATGCACCCATTATTTGCCCCACGGGATTTTCAGTTCTAAATCTAAATTGAATACTGTGCAAAGCAGCTCCCACATGGGATATATGTGCACAGGGAATGGTCAGCGGTCATTCAATAATAATAGTAATGGTTTTTACAGATTAAATCGTTAATGTCTTGGTCTTGCATAAGGGAAGACTTAAAGCAGTTAACAGAAGAAGCGTTCTGAATGTGAGGGGGCAGACTTACACTCTCCAGCTGGGTCAGTGCGAGCAAAGAATGATGCTCTGTAACAACTCTTGAGCACTAAGATATTCCTGAAGTGTTACTAACAGAAAATGGCCACAAACATTTTTTCAGGCCAAAAACAAGTGGTTGTAATAATGAGGTGATTGCATAAATAAAGTGGTCATGAGGCAGGGTTAACTGTATTAATTTTTTTGTTTTCTGACAAGAGGTTAAGCCACACATGAGCCATTCAGGCAACCCACAAAGCCAGCGCTTTACCTGGTTTGTGGAGCATGAAGCAACTAGGAATTATATTTATAATCCCCCAGATGGGTTGCTTGTCCATCACAGGGTTACCCCCCAGCATTATGTCGCCCGTATCCATTTATACACCTGGGTGGAGAGAGACAATGTGGAGTAAAGTTTCTTGTCTAAGGAAACCACATGACGACCGAGACCAGACCTTCTGATCTGTAGTCAAATACACTGCCCACTACACCACTGCGTCCCACTTCTGACAAAAAACATTTTGTAAAAGAATTGTCGGTTTTTAACTTGAGCATTTAATAACAAAATTTTATAGCCTCCTGTTAAAAGTCTTTTCAAACAATTTTGTGAACTTACCAACACTTCTTGTTGTCCACCCTCCACCATGCAAATACACAACAACAGATGTTTTCCTGGTGGCATCACTTAAAACATGTTTTGGTTTGTAAATACGAACAGGAATGTTGGCAATCTTGATGTCCTGGATTTGCAACAAGTCTCTTTCATCATCGTTCACCGAATTCTGTGCTAGTAGCCATTCTGATAAAGCATTCTGATTTTCAATTGGGGAATCCCCAATCCCAACTAATGAAGCTACACTGGCCTTTAAAAGTAAAATGGTATCGATAAGTACAACATAATTATAGTAATTTTTTTATTGTAACCCGGCCCGGGGGGGGGGGGGGGGGGGGGGGGGGGGGTACTCTGTGCTGGTGGGCTATACCAGACAACCTTCAGCCCCTGGGAGGGGTACTCAACAAAGTTTTGAACGTGGATGCCCCACCCTGAGGTCCCAATATATGACAGAAAAGGGTATCCATAGAAAATGGTACCCCTTTTATATACCTACAGAAGTAACACTGCATCTCTTTACTATACCCTTGAAATAAACTTATGGAACTCTTATCCACAGAAAACATTAAGTGTTACCAGTTTTCAAGTTAACCAAACAATAATGTGCATCTGTTTGAGATAATTTTAAAGGCCCTTTTTACGTCATGTACCTAAATGGCTGTTTTCCGTCCCTATCCCAGAGTTGCTGTTTTTCAGAGCAAATAATACCCTATTCTAGACCACATCTCTCTGACTTCTATGCCCTGCAGGGACCGCAGAGCAAGGTGAAAAGTGGGAGGGCTGACAATTGAAAATAATTTTTTCATATTCAAAATCGAAAAAAGGAATAAAATCATAGTGGGGGCGGGGGGCGGGGGCGCAAAAAAGTGGTGGGGCCACGTCCCTACCAGCCCTTCCCCCTCCGCAGTCCCTGCCCTGTCCCAAACTAAACTGATTGAAAACCACATCCTTCACAGCAGCACATACCCATACCCATTTTATTGAAATAATTCCATTGGCCAACACAGGTGGGTTGAGAAAGCACTTAGTGACAAATGTTAAGGCATCCCATGGGATTTTCAAAGAGTTTTGGTCTAGGGGATTTTTCGATATCATAGTTCAAAATAATGAGGCCCTGTTAGGGGTAAATTCCGACAAGCGACATGTCCTTGAAACAGGGACACGTCGAGTCACGAACTAGCAACAATCGACAGACTGCTCTAGTGAATTATCGAGAGCGACACCAATGGCAAAATAAATTGACAGCGATTAATTTCATCAACTTCATCAAGATCATATCAAGTACAATTCGGGTCAATTTAGAGTTTTGATTGTCAGATCAAGACAGAATCTTAAGGTGGCCTGTGGCTTCTTAATGGCGCGGAGGCTCCCTTTAATAAATTGAATTTTCGGCATGTTAGCTTTAACTGATTTCTTCAAATTATACAGGACTTTAAATTTTAGTGCAAATGAGATAAGCAATTATAAAGAATTACAAGCATTTTTAGAAAACCCTGCTTTTTAAGAAAATGCAAATATTTATATCAAACGACAACAGATTTTTTTCTAATTAAGCTCAATAACTTCCAACACTTTGTAAGCTTTACTGCGAGCGAAAAGTTTCCACAAAATCGGCTGCACAGAAATTGCTGCACAGTCGACTGCTGAAATTAAGCTTCCGCGAAATATTATGCTTGCATATTTGCCTCAGTGGTTGGGAGAATGCTAAAATAAGGCTACAATCACACCCAATTATTTGAAAGCTTCATACAACTGAAAACTTTGCTGAATAATCGGAAAAGATCGGAAACTTCTGGCAAAAACTATAAGCAAAGCAAGAACAAGAAGTTTATAGTGCGTAATTTGTGAATTTCAAGATATTCAACTTTGTTCGACTCATAAAAAAACTACCAATTTGTTTTGCTCATATTTTTAATTATAAAATGCTCAAGGAAATGCGCGCACTATATGATTGGTTAAACCAAGTTCATTATAACTTGATAAAGTTATAAATTCTTAAAGAAATAGCGACTACAAAAAAAGCACTTCCGAAGTATTATCGCACCTGGGCACCACTTCTCTAGTTTTTTACTTTACTTTTGTACATATTTTTTTTTTTCTCGTATGTGTAAACTACGTAACTGCTACTGACACTGTAATAGTTAAATATCTTTGTAATAGCAAAATATCTGTGTATAATTCTGTTATTTTTGTTATTTGTTATTGGTTTCTTTAATAAACATTTGATCAACATTAAAAAAAAAATAATAATAATAATAATAACTTGA